>QLTV01003957.1:474753-493052 GCA_003457575.1 Thermophis baileyi | reverse complement strand
TGACAGCTGTGGCTAGGGGGACCTTTGCACAGGTGAGCCTTGTGCACCAATTGCGGCCCTATTTGGATCAGGAGGCTCTGCGCACGGTCATTCATGCCCTTATCACCTCACGGCTTGACTATTGCAATGCGCTCTACATGGGGCTACCCTTGAAGAGTGTCCGGAGACTACAACTGGTCCAGAATGCAGCTGCGCGAGCAGTCGTGGGTGTACCAAGGTACACCCACACAAGTGCCATCCTTCGTGAGCTGCACTGGTTGCCGATTGCGCTCCGGTCACAATTCAAGGTGTTGGTTGTTACCTTTAAAGCCCTACATGGCTCAGGACCAGTTTATCTGCATGACAGACTTATGCCACATTCCTCCCATTGACCAGTGAGGTCACACAGGGTTGGCCTTCTTCAGGTCCCGTCGGCCAGACAGTGCCGGCTGGCGGGACCGCGGGGGAGCGCCTTCTCTGTAGCCGCTCCGACTCTGTGGAACCAACTCCCCCCCGAGATCCGTACTACCCCCACCTTACTGGCCTTCTGTAAAGCCATTAAGACCTGGATTTTCCAGCAGGCCTGGGGCCAATAGTTGTTCTGATTGGCCCATGTATGGTTGTGTGAATGTTTTATTTTAAATATGGATGGTTTTTAAAATTGTTTTTATATGTTTTATATTTATTGTTTTTACATGATGTAAGCCGCCCAGAGTCCTTCGGGAGTTGGGCGGCATATAAATTTTATAAATTAAGTTAAATTAAATTAAATTAAATTCAGGTGGCGGATCCCCTCCCCAATTCCAATAACAGCACATGCGGCAGGCGCTGCCACCTGAAAACGCTTTCCTCCACGATCCTCGCGTTGCAGGTGCCGTTTTTGGAATCGGGGAGGGGATTGTGGCGCTGCTGCCCGAAAACGCTTTGTTTAAAAGGCTTTCAACGCAGTTCCCCGGGCCGCTTCGGGAATCAGGCTCTGACCGAGGCAGCAAAAGCGCAGGGGCTTGCCGGGAAGCCTGGCAGCGTGTTTACGAGATGGCAGGTCCAGGAGGACTGACGTGCTGCCTCTCTATTAGGCCTTGCCGCGAGAAAGTCAGGCTTTCAACACACTTCCCCGGGCCGCTTCGGGAATCAGGCTCCATGTGGAAGTGAGGATCCCTGCCACCTGGAACCACCTGAAAATGCGACGCGCGGACTGGGTGGGCAGGGCTACATTCGGAGTATAAGATGCACCCAGATTTTCACCCTCTTTTTGGGGGCAAAAAGGTGCGTCTTATACTCCAAAAAATACGGTAGTTATTTATTACATTTATATGGCCACCCATCTCACCAGAAATGACTCTGGGTGGTGTACAATGGGCAGTATACAATCATGATTTAAAACATAGAGAAACATATACAGGTAGTCCTCAACTTATGATCATAATTGAGCTTGATAAGTACAGTCATAAGTCATGGCAGTCATAAAGCAGGACATCATGTGGCCAGGCCTGATTTTACAACCTTTTTGCAGTGAACACCACAGAGCAAACCTATTGCTCTTTCATTATGGCCATTTTTTTTCTTGGAAACTGGAAGCAAACGCTGGTTTCTGGAAAAAACATAATAAATTGAGTCATGTGACTGTGGGGCATTGTAAATGGCCACAAATGCAGGCTGGTTGCCCACATCCAAAATGTGACCAAAGATTACCTATAAAGTCTTTCATTCTATACTTTGTTACATGGGGGGGGAATCCATTGTACTCAATGGGACTTTGTTCTAAACCCCACTGGGGATCAGAAACAAAACTATTGCTATTTCAATTTTATATGCACATTTAAATAGAAATAAATACCACTGAGTTCAGTATGGCTTACTGAAGATGCTCAGGAAGTTTCCAAGTTTGAAACAGAAAATCTGAAAATCCTAAAGCTGTTGAGATTCTAGTCTAGGGACCATATGAATGCATCTTAAACTAAGTAAGAACGACTTGTGAGGAAAAGAGGGAACCTAACAAAGGGGCAGTCCACATTTCCCTGTAAATTCTCAGATCAAAATAATAGAAGAGATATAGAATTACGAACCCTGGGTTATTTCTATCCTTACTAATTAGCAAATTGACTGCCATGACTTTAATGTTTGTTCAAAGGCAATCTGAATCTTGTTTTTTAAGAGCAGAATTTAGGACTGAGGGTACTGGTAATAAACTTTGTGTTTAAAATTTCTTAAAAGATAGATTCATAAATATGACATGGAAGTTATGTTAATTCCATGTTAAATGTGCAAAGAAATGCAAGAGTAATTTGCATGAATAGCCAGCCCAATGTTTTTATTTGCTTGTGTTCCAAGGAGTAACATCTGGCAAAAGGACTTTCAAGGACATCTTGATATGTGTCCTCCAATCCCTTGCATGTACACTCAAATCTCTCTTCTGCTTATGACTGTTTATTATCCCATATTATAACATTCAAGGGCAAAAGAAAGATCCTGCATTATCTTCAATCTAATTATTATTAATACAGCATAATTGGGAGTATATGGCACTTTCCAGTTATGTAGCAAAATAAACAGATCTTGGTTTACTATTGAGAAGGACAGGAAAATAATCTGCTTGGCAATTCAAATGCTTCAAAAGTGAATGATGTGTTTTTGCAATATACCGGTAATCATAGCTGGTTGCAGCAGGACAATCACCAAAGAATTGTGGCACTTTTTATTTATGGCATGGATTTATGAGGGCAACAATCATCAAATTATGCACTTACTTTTCTTGGGTGCTGGTTATAGGCCAATGGAGACAGGGGTCAGCTCTGGAACCTGTTCCATTTTATTTTGCACTGCCAGGGCTCAGTAACTGAACATCATGTGGGCCAATGACACAAGATAAACGCATGAGCTTTCCTTGCCTCCCCAACCAGTTTGAATCAAGGATAGGAAGTGTAGGAGAGTTAAGACCAGAACTTGCAAACAGACTCTGGAACTCCTGTATGCTTCTGATAAGATAGAAAGTTTGCTCCCAACTTCCAAGTAGGGATGGGGAGATAATCTTCAGAATACAGGCCTGAACTCTGAATTCATACATTTAAACCAATTAACGTTGACTTAAAATGCAATTGAAAGGTGATTGATTTAGAGAGCTACTTTAAGAAATATGCGTAGCTGATTAATTTGTTGTTTTGGAAAAGTCAGAGGCATTTTAAAGCGGTTTATGCTGTAATTAAAAGTGCTCCAATTAGGAAAAGAAAGGCCACCCCTCATTTTGTGGTGGCATTTGCAGCTAACTATGAGTTTTTCTAAATATGGCTTAAAGGAACACTGAATTTTAGCCTCCTTCCCTTTCCCTCTACTATTTAAACATTCAAATGCACCAGATCCAACCCCCCCCCCCGCCCAATTTTATTTAAGCAGTAAGGAAACTACGGTGCGGCTTTCCAGAATTTTTACCAAGTTCCACCGATAAGCACGGATATAAAAATATTGCATCGATCCGGGCCGATCTACCGTACCATCAATGTGGTCCGACCTCTTTTCTCATTAGCTGTTTATTTATTATATTTTTGTCCCGCCGTACTCCAGAAAAAAAACTTCTAGCAGATCTTCCCCCGGGTCTTTCATAAACCTAAGAAGGCAAGAGAGGTAGCTTCGCCAGAAGGTAAAACCCCTATCCTCAGATCTAAGGGAAAACTAGCGGTAGCGGCCAAGCAAAGGCAAAAAGAAGCTTCGCCGGGACTCGGCAGATCCTAAGCTCAGCCGCGGAACTGCATGGAAGTGATTGGGAGGCGGGTCATGTGACTCGCCGCCGCGCCGGGATGTGCACGTGCATCCTTGCGATGGGCAAAGGGAGGGAGGGAGGAGAGGCTTCGGAGGGGTCACGTGTCTTTCCCGGCTCTCCTCCTCCTCCCCCCCCACCAGCTGCGGAGCCAGCCAAGCAGCTGGCTGGGAGGGCTTCCACCACAGTCCAACGACTGCCGCAGCGCAGCTGGGAAGAAAAGAAAGGGGAAGGGACAGGCCGCCGGCTCCGGATCAATCACCGGGTCCTTGCACAGCCTCTGAAGGGTCGATGGATACCCTGCCCTGCTTGTGAGGCACGCGGCGCGGTGGCGCCTTTGGAAGTGCCGCGAAGCCAGCATGTGGACTGGGTAGGAAGTCTGAGTCTGCAGTGAATTTCCGACTGGGGTGGCGATGGTGATCACAGTGGCACTTGACGTGCCTTTTGTCCTGTCGGTCTTTTCCCTCCTCGGGCAGGATTGAATTCTCGTAATCTGCTTTTGCAGCTCATCCGCGGAAGAGCCTCCGCTTCTAGGTTCAGGGAGCCCCGGCTGAACGGTGCGGAGGCAGGGGCGGGATCCAGAGAGGAGTCCCCGAGCGCCGGCTGGGAGAAGCTGACTAGAGGGGAAGGGATGAGTTGTTGGCTAGCTTGCATTTTACGGATAAGAACTTGTGTGAGTCTGATTACGAGGAGGAGTCCTTCCAAGACAGTTCCGCGGCTGACGTGTAAATTGGAATAATCGTGCACCGTGATCAGCGTGGGGTCTAGCTTTGAAACTGGTGTCAGATACAGTTGAAATGATCCAATTTTACTCCGTAAAGCAGAATATTCTGATGAATTCCAGAGGTATTTGGACTCTTTAACTCCCAGAACTGCAAAATCTCCATCTAGCTGGGAGTTCTGGTGCATGCAGTCCCAGTGAAAAGCTCTAGGTTTGAAAATGGCAGAAGTGAAATTCCATAAATTCCCGGCAAACATACCCAAAGATATTCGGGCAGGTGTATGAAATACCTGTCCAAGGACTGACAACAGTGAGATGGGTTCCTCTGTGTGTGTGTGTGTGCGTGCGCGCGCGTGTGTGTATGCGTGTGAATGGAAATGTTGATGCATTTCCAAGTTTGGGGGAAACAGAGAGAAAACATTTGGAAAGCCTCCAAACCCATCTGACTACCTGATTGTCTGCCATACTCCCTCTGCTTTTTCCTCTTCCTTGTCCTCACAGCCACTATTGCTTCCTATTCCTTGTACCAACTAGCCACTCACCCAGCAAACAACATGGAAAGTAAGTGCTCTGCTGGCCGCCCACCTATTGTTGTACAACAATTTAAAGTGCTTGGTTGTAGTTTCAGCCACTGGTTGACATGTGTTCTTTTGTGGAGCCCCAGAAGTACACCTCAGAGTCTGGCCTTTCTGATGCTTCTGTGCATTAGAATGGATAATTATCACTTTAGACCCAAAATCACTCTCCCCCAGAGATCCAGTTCTGCACATTGTGCAGAAGGGCACAGTACTTCTTTTCAGCATGTTAGCTAAAGGTTAGCCCCATGAACTGAAAAAAAGAGCAACGGGAGATCAAAGGTGGGCTGATGACATTGTCTGGATGCATAATAAAAGTCTGATACTGGCATCTTTATGGGGCAGAGCTTTATTGGTAGCTTCCAGAAACAAACATCCTTGACATTAAACATTCATATCTTCATGCTCAGGACCATAAAGGAAGAATTAAAGTCAAGTGGAAACTATTTGGGATAAAGACTAGGAAGACTGATTCTACATCTACCGTAGCACTTTTGGCTCTTCAGCATCTATTTTTGTCTGTTTACTATCTTTGAAAGGACCAACTCAGATGTGATGCAGAAAGATAAGTAGTACGCAATTGTACTCTTTTTCTTTGCAACAACGTTTTGGTGTTTGCATGTGCAGTGGACATGCAGAATCACATATTTATCTTGGTTCAATTGTTGCTGTGCCTTTGAAATCCTAAGAACACGAGTGATGTGTGTATAGATCTTGAGACAGCCAGTGATTGTAGGCTCTGCTGCCAAGGAACGTTATTTTAGGAATTCCTATGCCAGAAATCCTACTAAAGTGATTGTGTATAAACATTTTTATATATACTGCCCAATACTTTAGATTTTGTTCCAAAAAGCTTTCTAGTTTTAGTTAAGATGTCAGTGGATTTCCCATTCAGAATTGTGGTATCAGGTTGATGACGTGGTATTGCAATGTGAGAAATATTATGGAAATCAAAGAGAACTTCATGAAGTGGCTTGATTCTCTCATTAAAGCAAAGTAGAATGGCAGGAGCATAATAGCCTTATGAGTGTTATTTCTGTGCTAATAGCCAGTGTTGTTTCTGTTATATGTTTATATATTCAGAGAGCTTTAACTAGTCTGTGTGAAAGCACTGGAAAAAACGATGAAGTTGTCTTGTAGTTTCCCAGTTAATAATTTATCTCCAGGTACACCGTATGTAGGAGGAAAAATCACTGCACAGTGGAACATAATTTCATCTCTTTATTCTGGTGTCAGAGGAGATTTCTTTCATTGAAGAGAGAAGCCATGCAGATTTCTCTGTTGGGCACATTCCTTGCAGAATTCTACCAAAAGTCATCTAAAGGCATTTCATACAGGAAATTGCTCTGTCAGACCAGCTCTGCAGGGAACTCATTGGGCCTTTTGCTAAAAGTGCAGATCTGGCACATTTCCTTCTCCCCTCCTCCTGTTTCGGCAGAATTAGATTTTTAAAAAAGATCTTGCTAACAACTTCCCATTGTGAAGAGACTTTATGTGGCAGACATTGGCCTTCCTCACTAAATTGGAAGGGAGGATTGCGGCCTTTTACTTGGGCTCAGTGTTGCAGGGAAGAGCATCTGTAACCTTGAAGCCTGGACTGAGGACCGTCTTGTTCGACAGCTTCAAATTAAAAGTCTGCTAAGAAAATGACTCATGATACTCATTGACATTTATCCCAATACTTTATTATATCATACCAGTATTGTTTTGTTAATTTCATTTAAATTTGGAGTGGGGGAGTTCCTTCACAAAAAAGCTTCTTCTTGAAAAGAGCAGCTACATTGGATAACTAAATAGCAACTGTTCTTGAAAATAAAGACCAGATTGCAATTTTAATCCAGACTAACAGTGGCAACTGCACTGATTAATGGTTCTGAAATTTACCTTCAGTGTGGTTGCTTCCAATTTCCAAATAATTCAAATAAACATGAAGTGCTGGAGTTGAGCAAAAAAATAAATTACTGGACAGTGTAACATTCCTAGATATTGATATGGCTGAAAGCCTATTTAACTCCATGCAGGTCAGAAATGACATCTGCAAAGAAGGAAACAGGAAGGACTATTATATAAGCTACTGCAAGAAATGGACAACAGACAGCAAAGACCAGAGAAAAGAGCTGTGGCCAGTTTTTTACATTGTTGAAGTAGGAGATAAGTTTTAAACCCTGAGTGTTGCGTGTATGGGTAATATAGATAGTTAGAGTTCTAGACTTTGGAGAAGCTGGTCTTTGCCAGGACTAAACTAATGCTAGATCTGCAATAATAATTATTTACCTGTTCAGGACTTGTCTTTGATTTCCCAGGATTGCTCTTGTGAGTGGGCTTTAGTTGGGGAAAGAGGTTTATTGCAATGGCCTGCCCTGAATGTATCTAGATGATGCATTTTGAAAGCCAGGAGGAAGTTCAGTACATGAGGGCATATATTCAGGATATGGGAGCATTTAATAGACATGTTCATCCATCCCTGCTACATCCTGTAGAATACCAGTTGTACTGTTGACTGTAGCAGATAGGCATTATAGAAAGGCAATTTCCCCCCTCTTATCTAATGTTGGTAAACTACCTCAAAGGTGCTTTTTCAAAAGGCAGCTGACCTTTCTTTGTTTTTCCTTGAATATGTTTTGCTTCTCATTCAAGAAACTTTATCAGTTCTGACTGGATGGTGGTAGTGGTGGGGAATGGAAGGATTAGCTCTGACTAATTCTTAGGGTTTTGGGCCAGAACTAATCCTTCCATTCCCCCCACCCCTATCATACAGTCAGAATTGATGAAGCTTATTGGATGAGAAGTGAAACATCTTCAATCAAAACGAAGTCCAGTTGCCTTTTGAAAAAGCACCTTTGAGACAACCATGACCTGGATGACTGAGAATCTCCATAGACAGTAGACTATGTCCCAAGTTTATTTCTCAGCATCTCCAGAAAGGACTACATAAAGTCTTTAGGACTATAGACAGGAAGTTGGAGATTCATTCCTATATGTTGCAATCCCCATGGGTCTGAGGAGAATCAGGTTTTGGGCAGGGAGTGATATTGATATTGAGCTAGATGGACCAATAATGAATCGGTGAGTCTTTGAAGTTTGAGCTAAGCATAAAAGGCAAAGCTAGAAGAATATTGTTTTTCTTTTGTTCCATTGTGTCTGATTCTCGGAGACTGCCTTGCACAAGTCGTTGCAATTTTCTTGGCAAGGTTTTTCAGAAGTACTTTGCTCTTACCTCCTTCCTAGAATTGAGAGAAAGTGACTGGCCCAATAACACCCAATTGGTTATGTGCCTAAGGCAGGACTAGAACTCATGGTCTCCTGGTTTCTACCCTGATGCCTTAACGCTTCACCAAACTGGGGAGAGGGAAAGTGGCATTTAAAAAGTGAAAAAAAGAAAGAAAATCAGTGAAAGGAAAAAAGTATTTGGAGCACTTGTTAAATTTATTACTTTTTGTTACATAAAGGTTTTCCTTCTTCCTCCTGTCTTCCAAGGATTTGTGAAAATTAGTTTTTTGCATTCCCAGAATTTTCATAAATAAGCTACCCAAAACAGGAAACGTTCAGTTTGCTGCCTTAAATAAAAAAGGTTCATACTTTTACATTTTATTAAGGCTCAGTAAACTTGAAATTTTCTGATTGTTGCTCATTTATCTTTGCTGAGTTGTCACTAAACAACTCCTTCTAACAGAATGCCCAGCCTTGAAAGATTTGTAAATGTCTGTTTTCCTCATGAAAGCATGCAAGCGTATTGACAATTTCTATAGAGTAGGTAAGTAGCAGTTCATAAGCATTTCCAGAAAATGGGCAATAAAGAAGTATTTGTGGGAATGAAATACTTTTAATATAATTCACCCCTTTCTTCCTCTGATCTAGGAAATGATTTAGGACCTGAACTATTTTGCTCAGCTGACAGTTGTTTTTAAATAAACTCTTGCTGACTGAGCTCCTTTTAAACTAGGCAAGCAGAAGTTTAGATGTTTCTGTTTGTGAATAAATGTTTGCTTTCTTCTGCATGTAAACTGTATATGTCAAACGTGAGTGAAATTTCATTGCACATCACATCACACTGCATTAAGTTCTTAATTTCCGGTAGCTGTTATATATGGAAGCAGAACAGCCAACTGATATGTCCATCTTACAGAATGTGTGATGATAGAAAGAGAAAATCAGCAGTTTTAAAAAGATTTTGGATCTCTTGAACTTGAGAATAGCAATAGCAATAGCAATAGCACTTAGACTTATATACCGCTTTACAGTGCTTTACAGCACTCTCTAAGCGGTTCACAGAGTCAGCATATTGCCCCAGAAGCCAAGATATAGATTCCCAATTGTGCCATGGGCTAAATGAGACAGTTTTTCTATGTTCTACCGGTACTATGGCCTCTGCTGTTCCAACTAGCCCTAGAATACCGGTAATAATTACCTAAGGATGTTTTCAAATGTGTCGTAAATGCTGATTCAGTATGTTTGATATCTGTTAGCCACACAGGAATCAAGACTTGCTGATTCATTTCTATGTTTCTAAGGGGCATACCAGACTCTGCCAGCGTCACCTGGCATCATACTGGAATGCAGGGCCAGTTGCATAAATAACATAAGTTATTTGGTACTTTTCTGCTCAATTTTCGGTTTGTTTTTAATGCAGCACATTAAACTGATCATAATGAAATTTCTTGGACAAATATTACTTTGCAGAATCTTCAATCTAAAACATAAAAATTATGGAAGGCTTGTTCTGCAATTATTTAAAAAGACAGCCTGTTGACCACTAGTGATAGATGACCATCTAGTAAACTTCCCATAAATTTAAAAGGAAGTAATGTTTGTTTTTCCTGAAGAAGTTCTATTAAGTCACTTCTTTTAAATAATGTAATTCTTCTTTTTAAAGATCATCTATTTTACTCTAGACATATATTCAGTCTATGCTACAGAGTGTGCTAGATGGCTCACAGCAGTTAAATTCAACTCCCAGCTACAAAAACAAAATAAGTCCCTACCATTCTTCATTTTCAGAAGGTTTTTTAAAATGTTATTTCAGTTATTTGTAGATTTATATCCTGTTTTTCCTCCAGGACCTCAGGGCAGTGTACATAACATTCCCTCCCTTTCCCACAACAACCACCCTGTGGGGTAAGTATATTTATTTATTGAAGTTCCCACATTGTGGCTGCTGCAGAATTTTATTGAAGCCTCTCAAGGCTTTAAATAAGATAGCAATGGGAAGAGATTATTGGTTTGGTTCCAGAGAAGTATTGGTAGAAAGCAATTTTTTCACCTCTCCTTCCAACAACAACTCAAAACCTCTCTTGAGAATTGGTGGTCTCTCAGTGGTAACATAGGGAGATTGAAGAGAAGAGTTTCTGAAAATCTGATGCAGGTATCTTTTGTGTCTGATTCTTATTCTTCAGCCTGTCTTCGTCCCCAACCTCCCTTCCACCCATGCCACATATTCTGCAGGCTTAACATTTAGGAAATTTTTTGGATAGGACAGAAGCAGCCCCTTCCTGGGATAAGAGTATTACTTTCTCACCAGGGTACCAAGTTTCAGTTACGTTAGACTTTGTTTTGTCACTTATTATTTTATTTATTTATTAAAGTTGTATGCCGTCCATCTTGCTAGAGGAGATTCTAGACAGCTTACAGACATTCAATTAAAACATTATAGAACATTAAACAATAAGGGATCTTAAATTTAAAATTCAATTAAAATAAAACTAAGCAGTGAATGAGGGAGCAAATTGTGCACAAGGAGCAGGTGGGGTATTATTTACTCTATTAGCCACGTCCATCCTGCCACACCCCCATTGGGGCCCCAGGCCAGTTGGCACAGCTATGTCTTCAAGGCCTTTCTGAAAGTCAAAAGCGTAGGAGCAGATCTCACCTGGGGGGCATGGTGTTCCAGTGGCTGGGAGTCATGGCAGAAAAGACTCTTCTTCTGGATCCCACCAGCCGAAATTCCTTGGCTGATGGGATCTGGAGCATGCCCCTTCTGCCAGAGCGGGTGGGATGGGCTAATCCCATCGGAGTGATGTTAATCTTTCTATTAAAATATCCAAATACTCTTTACGTGTTAGTTTATCTTGGTTCTACAAGTTGATGAATATTTTAATTCCGACAATAAAGTCTATACTGCACTCATAAAAGATCATTGTTTTAAGTCCAAGGCAAAATCTAGTATGGAATAAAAGTGTCTCTAGTTAAGTCCCATATTTCTACTACCGGTATGTGAGATGGAATAATTTTGTCCAATTTTGTTCTCTCCTTCCCCCACTTTACTGAATACTAAAAGGCTTTCTAATGGATTCTTAATATCTTGTTTAATTGATTTTTGAACCAAGGGTTTCATTGATCACTATTAAATCAGGCCTTTAACTGTGCTAATTGGGCTGCTTCATAACTCAGCATAACATTTGGGATTGCTAATATCTCATTAGTCTTTTCCGTTCTTTTTCATGATCACCTAATTTATTCTGAGTCTTCTTCTACTGCCATTAAAAGTATTTAGCCATTTTCTATCTTCCTATTAGCACACTTCTATTAATCAGAAATTGCATATAATAATTCTTTTAATAATTCCTTGCATTAAAGTAAATGCATAGTGTTGTCCCTGTTAATTCCCTCAGGCAACTAAAAATATATATAAAAATGTTTAATGCTGTCAGTCTGCAATCTTGTACAGGTTATCTTTTTTGTTATCCAACAGATGATGATTAGTTAAGGATATTTGTAGTAGATATTTATAGTATCACCACAGCATCACTTTGTTAATAAACAAAAGGTAGCTGGACAGTATGAATAGTGTGAATAGCTTGATTGGCTCTACTGTGCCACAGTGCAGGTGGTATTTGATTCTTCATATTAAAAAGATCTCTGCATATAGAAAACTAGATGTCAGGCAAATCTAGTATCCTTTCTCACCAATATACAGTTTTCTGCAGGGATATGGGGGATTAGGGAACTGTCTGCACAGCAGCATCAAATAAGATTGTCTAATGCTCCTGCACTGATTTTCTTTTCTTTTCTTTTTGCCTAATCCCAACATGCTTTCCAAATCTGTGACTTCTGTCTGGGTTGGGCTTAGCTTTTTCCGGTGGTATTAGTTTTTAAGTCTTCCTGAGAGACTTGTTTATTTATTAACCATTTTTCCCACCATGCTTAATTATTTTCCTACCTAAATTTTAAATAGTCCCTGATCTACTTAAGCTACAGGAAAAAAGTTGTGCTGTTGAGGGTTTTTTTTGCAGTGCTGGCACTTTCTTAAAAAAGGATTGGTTTGGATGTGCCTGACCTGTGTTCTACTTTTTCAGATTATTCAGCCAGGTTATATATAAGTCAGATGCAAACCAGAAGATGGTATCCAGATTAAAACAGGGAATGAAGTGTAAGATTTGAGGTGAAGATCTTTCTTGATCATGTGAAGATATTTTGGCATTTTTGTTACTCAATGTCCCAAATTGGGTTTAAAAGAGATGGTACAGGTAGTCCTCGATTTATGACCAATCACTTAGTGACTGTTTAAAGTCCCAATGGGTCTACCTGGGGGTACTTAAGATACTGATTCAAAATTCCAATGGCTTCCCCCTCTCTTGAAGTCACATGAGTGCATTTTGGGCACTCAGCAATTGGGCCGCATTTTATTTATTTATTAAAATTATATGCCTCCCATTTCACTATCAAAGATTTACAACCGTTTGCAGCATCCTGCAGTCACTTGACTTATTTTGCATCGATTTTACTGAAAACCAAAACTGCACCATAACGAACCATTGGGTCACTTAATGATCACCGTGTTTGCTTAATGACCGCTGCAAAAATATCATAAAATCGGGTTGGTTATATGACCAGCCTGCTTTACTACTTTCATGAGATATAACTGTGATGGGTAGGGTCTGTTTCAGTCTTAACTTGAGGACAACCTGTATTGCTGTTCCCTTCAGATTTCTATGTTCTTCACCCATCTGCATTTCAGTTCTGGCGGGTCGATTTTAAGAGTTGTGCTTTGATAAGGAACTTTTTTTTTCTGGACACCAAAGAAACACCTGGCTTATTATATTTTCCCCTAACTTCTTTCTTTTTGATAATTGTTTTTTTACAGACTTTGTTAGAGAGACCCATTTTCTCCCTCCAGAAGTGATTGTCTCTGCAAACCCTTTCAATATGATTTTTTTTTTTAAAAAAACCCACTTGTTCTGGAATAGATATGCAGTCAGAGCTCTAAAGAACTTGAGGGCTTTCATCCCAACCACAGAATTTCATAGAACACTTTGTTTTCCCTTTTTTCTAGATCACTGAGCAAAGAACAATGTAAAGTCAGGTACAGGACGTGTCAGTAGCTTCCCAGCTTTTGCTGCACATTGTTTTTGATGCTGAGAGGGACTTTCCTTGATTCCAGGAATGGTAATTCAAATCTAACAATAGAGAGCTGATATACAGTTGATGCAGGGGTGGGGAATATTTTTGCGAGCAAGGCCTCCTCCTCCTTTTCGCAATAGTTTGGAGGAGGCATGGGAATTATATCATCAGCAGCCGGCGTGGGGCTAAACTATGCCTATTGGAGGCTTAAAGCATTTTCAGAACGTAAGTTGGCAAACAGCTCTGCTGGAAATTGGAAAATTGCCTGCAAATTTCATTTGCTTAGTCTTGGCAGGAGCTTTAGGGGCTGAAAAATGGGCCACATGGTGGAATGAATTTGATATCAATAGCTTTGTGAAATAAAAATAGACATTTGGGCACTTGCAAAATTCAGGCAAGCTGATTTCATGGAATAATAATGTGCAGAAGCTCATTAATACCCCATTGCAGAGCTCCTGATGCTATCTCTTAACTTTGGTTAGGATTGATGCTGATATGCCCTTTAGCAGCCTTCAAGGCGGGGAGAGGAAGCACAGGCTCCTGGCTCTTTAATCATAGCCAAAAGGCAGGTCCAATTAAATAAATGCCATTTATTTATGTTCAGGATCAATATCCAGCTCTTCACTTGGTCCTTTTGAGAGACTTTGAGCCTCAGTGTCTCAGTGTGATCTGGGTGGCTTCCATCGGGCTCCTAGTCAAAGCTGTTGGCTGCCTAGTGTGCTATTTTATTTGGAATCAAAATCGAAGTATAAGACAAGAACTGCCAAATCAAACATCTTATTCTTATTTTGCAAAGGTGTTTTTTTTGCAAAGATATCCTTTATTTGTTTCTTGCTTCACATGAACTTGAACCAGTCTGATTTAATTGCCATTGCTTGATACATGTATCTCATTTACTCCTGATCTCTTTTCCAAGCTCGATGTTATCAAATCTTGGCCACAGGCTAATGTTGGCTAATCTTGAGCAATTTCGTTCCCAGGATTAACCCGCAAGGGTATCTGAATAATGGCTACACTTCTGTAGTTTCCTGTCTGGATCTTTTCCACAGTGGTTTTTTTCCTCGTGTGTAGCATATTTTTTTTGGAAATAAATTATAGGTAAAAAATATTATGCTTAGGATCTTTATCCTTTTAAAACAAACACAGGGATTTTCAGTGGTTCTGAGATCTTTTAGCAATAGCAATAGCACTTAGACCTATATACCGTTCCATTATGCTTTACAGCACTCTCTGAGCATTTTACAAATGTCAGCATATTGCCCTCAACAACCTGAGTGGGTCCTCATTTTACTGACCTTGGAAGGATGGAAGGCTGAGTCAACCTTGAGCCGGTCAGGATCGAATTCCAGGCTGTGAACAGAGTTAGCCTGCGATACTTCATTCTAACCACTGCGCCACCAGGACTCCTTTTAGTGATTTATTCATACATTCATTCATATAGCTGTTCATCTCACATTTATGTGACTCTCGGCTGCTTACAATAAAACAAATAAAATACATAAACCACACAATATAAAAAATAAAAATAAAACACATAGAAGTTAGGTGTTATCCAGTTATTCACATAGCCAGGCGATATGCTGTGCCTGATGCCCAGGGCTCCAAGCTCCGGCACAATTTACTTTACCTTTGCATTCATTATAACTTGTGAAAGAAACAGCTATCTACTGCTGTTACTACTATTACTATTACTAGCTCCTCCTCCCTTCCCCTTTTCTTTCCATTTTATATGAGGAAATTTGGGGTAGTGTAGAAACGTTTATGGAGATTCTCAATCATCCAGATCCTGGTTGTCCCAAAGGTGCTTTTACAAAAGGCAATTGGATTTGGATTTCCTTGGTTTTTTTCTTGAAAACGTTTTGCATCTCATCCAAGAAGCACTTATTTTTCAGAATTTGAAGAATTGCCACTGGAAACTCTAAAGGAAACACCCATTCTCTGTATTGATATGTCTGTTCAAATGCTCAGTTTTACACATTGGCAAAAACAATCAGAACACAAAATACAAACTAGATGATCATGACCTTGTTGATGATCCTCACTCAGCAAAGGACCTTGGAGTACTCATCTCTAAGGATCTAAGTGCCAGAGCCCACTGCAACAGCATTGCCAAGAAGGCATTAAGAGTGGTAAGCCTAATCTTGCGTAGCTTCTTCTCCGGTAATATTGTACTTTTAACCAGAGCATACAAAACATTTGCTAGACCAATTCTCAAATACAGAATGTCTAAATGGGCAGCACATAAATTTAATAAATAAATAAATAAATAAATGGAGAGAAACATGCAATGGGGTACCTCCGGGTTCTGTCTTGGGCCTATTGCTCAACATCTTTATTAATGATCTAGATGAAGGGACAAAAGGGGGTATGCAACTCTGTAGTTTCTTCCTCAAACCCCCACAACTTTAACCTTAGACTGTCCACCGTCGATCTCACCCCATTCCTAAGAGGTCTGTAAGGGGCGTGCATAAGCGCACCAGCGTGCCTACCGTCCCTGTCCTAATGTACCCATATATTTGTAAAATTTCTTGTACTCATAACCATGCTTGTACTTATATATTCACAAACATGTTTATACTCTGTTTATACTTTGTTCGTAATCATATATACGCTTGACAAATAAATAAATAAATAAAATAAATATGTTGGGGATTTGTGTGTGGAGCAGATACAAAACATAAGCAGCTGCCTTAATGCTATACTTTATTAGGCCATTGATAAGAAATACTGACAATGTCTCTTAAGATTTTAGGCAGAAGTCTCTCTGTCCTGTATGAAGGAACCAGGGACTGAACTTCAGACCTCCTGCATGCAAAACATTATTATTATGACAGAAAAATCCAATTCTTCAAGAGTTTTGTTTCTTTCTATACTCAGAACAAAAGCTGGGCATTGAGAGAGGGATTGTTTTGAAAGTTCTGGGTGGTTTTGAGTGCTGTACCAGAAGTTTTGTTTTGTGGTTTGTGATAGGTTGCATTTCGTTCAGTTTTTCCATGTCCCTGCTGGTTGGTGGGACTGCTACTCCTGGCTTGGACTGGATGGAATGGCGGAGGGAAGTCCAAGGCAAACAAGCCCTTATTGAAGTACACGGCTCAGAACTGAAGAGCCATTGTGGAGTCTGCTCTGGTGCTGGAAAACAAGGGCAGGAATGTTGCCACTGTCTGACCTAGGTTGGTGCTTGGGAATGCATCACTTGGTTTCATTCATAAGCATGGCTGAAACGTTTGAAGTTGTATATATCAAGGCTATTATTGTTATCTATGTTGGAATGATTTGGTTGATTTCTACACTGTGGTTTGTGTGTGTGTGTCTGCATATCTGTCTGCATGCTCTTGTATCCTGTTGATGTTGAGCTTCAGAATGTCTTCAAATAAAATAAAAGGTTTTTTTTATGTCAAATGCCCTCTGATATTCAACTTCAGCAGGAACCAAGAGTATGCATGGAATGCACGCAAATCTATGCTCAGTAATGTTACCAAGTCAGTCAAAAGTCTGTGAAAAGATCTCTGATTGGTTGATAGTTTTGTTGTGATTTTACTCTTGTATCTTTTAATGGTCAACTGAAGAGTATAATGAACTATAATCCATTTTTGGCTGTGTCTAAGTTATGAAAGTGTTTTTTTTTAAATATATATATCACGTGCAATAACTGGAAGAAAAAAAAAGTGTTTCCACTGAAAACTTAGTCTCTATAGTAGGAGCAGAAAATCTCCAAGCAATTTGAGAGGTTGATGGAAATTGAAGTTCAGCTATATTGTAGAAGTCCAAGATTCTATGTATATCTACTTGTGCATGGAAAAGTTTGTGTATACCGTAATTTGAAAAACTACTGTCACAAATGTGGGAATAGATAAAAATTAATTACTATGCAAGGGCGAGGTTTCTTTGACCTGTATATTAGGGCAATGTATCTTCCTTCCAGCGGCATCTGCAGCAACTTTCACATCAACCCCGTCCCCTGTAATCTGGACCGCTTTCCTTCCTGGTTGAAGTGAGGAAGAGCTGGGTTTCAGTGATGGTGAATGAACCCTTGAGAGAAGAGTTTGAAGGAGACAGTGATGTGCCCCTTCTTAAGGAACCATTGCTCGACTCAGATATACTAAATAAACTACTGACCCCGTCTCCAACTCTTTCTGAGGAAAGAGAAAATTGTGGAGAAAATGCAAAAAGCCTTGAATGAAACAGATTATTTGGACCTGTTGCAATCCGGTTTCAGACCTGGATTCAGTACAGAGACAGCTCCTGGTTGCACTTGGAGGGACCTGGTTAGAGGTAGTGCACTCTGCTTCATCTCTCAACAGCTTCTCCCCCAAATGCTGTCAGAGTGCTGTCCAGGTGTCTGGAAGCTGCTTGGATCTGGAAGGGGAGGAACGGAGAGAAACTCACCAAGGCAGAATAGCATTGGGTTTGAAGGCCTGCTGATTCTAACGAGATGCCATCTTTAGTTCTGAATGTGATTTCATTTCCCATAATTGAACTGGTTTGTAATTTGGAGGTGTCAGGTTCTGCTTGAAAAGCATGTTGTATATGGAACGAAGTGGGTTATAGCTCTTCTGCACCGGGTGATGCCAAAATAACAATACATGCCTAGTGGTGATATCACATAAATGCTGCCTTCTTTTGTGTTCTGACAAAATACTTACTGTGTGCTGCTGTACCAAGTTTATATTCTTTTGATGAGCATGAGTGCACCAAAGCTAATTGTCAATAGCCTCATTTATGTTCTCAGTGATGGAAAAAAAACATTGAAGAGATTGCTTCCTGGAGAAATATTTCTAACCTGGCCTTCTTATCATGTGATAGCCAATTCCATTTGTAAAACTCACTGGCAGAAAACAAACTCTTTATTTTAAAAGAGGAAACAGCCTGCTTGATTTGCTGTGTCTCTCCATCTTCCCTCCCCTCCCCTCTTCCTCCATCCTCCCTCCTCCCTCCT
>QLTV01003957.1:443400-474573 GCA_003457575.1 Thermophis baileyi | reverse complement strand
TCTCTCTCTCTCTCTCTTTCTCTCTCTCTCTCTCTCTTTCTCTCTCTCTCTCTCTCTCTCTCTCTCTCTCTCTCTCTTTCTCTGTAAGTATGTAATGGAACTCATGTGGGACATCCTTGAGAGGAATATACATGAGGGGAAATAAGGGACATATGGACCCAGGGTGTCCCTCTTTTTAATCCTGAACATACTGATTTCTTTCTTATAGCCAGACCCATATTGAGGAGGCCAGGCCACAGCTCCAAAAGCAGCTAGTGGTGGGTCAGTGGAAGCCTCTTTCAGCAACTAACAGAGGGCAAGAGTTACAGCTCCCAGAGCCTTCTGTCAAGAGCCTGGCCGGTGGGGATGAGACCCAGTCGGTGGCACAACTGAACGTCTCCCGCTTGCGCAGCTCCTCAGTAGAAATCCGTGAGAAGGGCTCTGAGTTCCTGAAGGAGGAGCTCCGTAGAGCTCAGAAGGTAAGCATGAGGTTAAGAAGGGATGGAGAATTTGGCCACTAGTCCTAAACCCACATGCTGGCAAGCATAAAGCATATGCTCAGATGTTGCCTCTCAGTGGGTCCAAAAGCTTCATCTGAATTGCTAGCCAGGAAATATTGAGTTTTTGTCCATCTACATTAGGAAATTGACATTTTGTCCTGCCGCTCTGCTTGTCTTTAGGTGTTTGTGAGCTACATTGATTCCATTCTGTCCAAAGCTATTTCATATCAATTCATGAAGTAGACAGTTGCTGAGCAGGTAAAACGCTAGAATACTATTAGGAAATTAAAACAGAAAACCTGATGATTTATGTTATTCCATTTTTTTCTTGCTAGGTTTTTACTGTATAACATATGATTCCCCTCATACCCTGTAAGTTCATACATATATTATTTAAGCCCATTTCGTATTACTGATTTTGGTGATTTTCTAAATAGAACTTGGATCAAATGTCTATTTCTTAACTTGGTTTCACGAATCTTATGCTTTTACAGAATCCTTACTGCTTCCTATTCATAAATGATTATATGTTCCTTTTGAAGCAGGAATCATTACATTGTAATGCTTCTATGTAGTTTGGACTGCAGAACAGACTGGCTACAAGACCAGGGTTTTCCATAACAAACTGGATCAGAACTGGAATTTGGGACGACACACTTCCCACATTGTGCTGTCTCAGCAAACAAGAGTTCCAGTCTGTTGCTTCTCTAGATTTCAGACTCTGATTGACAGCTGGTTTTCTTTCCCTTCTTTCCTGCTCATATGATCTGGCTCTAGATCACAGCTGAGGACTTTGTATAGTCAGCTGAGAGTCTCATATTGCCTTTGGTTGCCCAAAGGGAAGCCCAAATTACGGTATGCTATTTAGTGGGTTTATTTTCTTTATTCTTTTCTTTATATTTGACAATCTGAAGTTGAAGTGGTAGGAAAGTGAATCCAGAGTTCCATATTTTCTAAGCTACATGTCCAAGTCCAGCTTTTGCCATTGCCTCCTTCAGTTAATATGATTTTTTTGGCAAAGCAGGCCCACTAAAAGTTTTGGTTGAGGTTTGTAAAACTACTTTCAGTTTTACAGGGGTAGACAATTGTCAACAAGTTTCAGTGTATAGTAGATCTCTGTGGGTGTATGTGTCTGTCTGTCTGTCTGTCTCCGTCTCTCTGTCTCTCTCTCTGTCTCTGTCTCGGTCTGTCTCTCTCTCTCCATCTCTGTCTGTCTGTCTGTCTGTCTGTCTGTCCGTCCGTCCGTCCATCCATCCATCCATCCATCCATCCATCCATCCATCCATCCATACATCCATCNTCTCTGTCTCTCTGTCTCTCTCTCTGTCTCTGTCTCTCTGTTTCTGTCTCTGTCTCTGTCTCTGTCTCTCTCTGTCTCTCTCTCTCTCTCTCTCTCTCTCTGTGTGTGTGTGTGTAAAGTAGAATGACTATCATTATCTCTTGTGTTTTCTCTCTGCAGGAATTAAAGTTGAAGGATGAAGAATGTGAGAGACTTTCCAAAGTCAGGGAGCAGCTGGAGCAGGAACTGGAAGAGCTGACAGCAAGCTTATTTGAGGTACTACACTTTCTTAACTCGAACTTGGCATCCAAATCCTGAAGGTAATGATGTGGATCCTTTAGAAACCAAGTCCAAAGTTGAGCTTAAGTAATTGGTGTACATCTTTGAAAACATCTCTTGGGACACTGGGATCCATGCATCTCTTCTCACCCACAAAGTATGCTCTGATAGACTTTGAAAGCCATATTTGTTGAAAGAACAGAATTCTATGTTGGTTTCTTTTAGATTGTATTATTTCAGATTATGCACGTTTTAATAATTTACCATTAACATTTTGACCCAGGCGATTTCCTAGAGCTGTACTTTATATATGCAGGAAAGCTTTACTGTGTAGGAGCAGTAAAGCTCATATTCCACTGGAAGAAGTTAGATCCAGCAAAAGCCACATTGTGTTGTTTCTTTGATTATGTAGGCCAGCACCAACAGGAACTGGGTGTTTGCATAAGAGCACTCTCTCCTCAGTTAGCAGAGCAACCATTTCTCTTTCCCTAAAGTCAGCAGAATCTGAGCTGGTGCATTTTCTGTCTCATTACCCTGATGTGTTGTAGTCCTCATAGGAATGGAAATTTCTCATTTTGTATGGATGCATAGCCTTTCTCGGGGGGATGAGGCTATTCATCCATGGCCTTGGGTCAGAGAGGTGTGCAGTCATTCTCTTGCCATTGAACATTAGCTAGAGATGAGTGAGGAATTTACTCAGTTCCCATATTTCAGGGAATTTATCCAATTTGATCTTTTTGAATTCTTATGTAAACTGAAATGCTGAAATCTGAATTTTACGATGCACTTTGGAACTAAAACAAAAGGGGGGGAGATGTACACAAAAATTTGTGTGTTTTTTTAAAATCAGAATTGCAAACTGGTACAGAACTAGGCCTAATTCACTCAGGGTGGAAAAATGAGAAATGGAATATAATCTGATACGCCCTAATGTTGAACAAACTTGAGAGAGGTTGGGTTCTGCAATCCACATCTAATTCAGATAGTCTTCCCTTAACAACCACATTTGGGACAGGTAACTCCGTAGCAAGGTGACACAATCTTTACGTGAAATATCATCTGACTTACATCGTCTCCACTGTGGACATCAAGTGAATCACCTATGGTTGTTAAGTACAGTGTCATGTGACTGCATCTTGCAACTTACTGCTGGCTTCCCCATTGCTTTTGCTTGTCAGAAACTGACTGTGAAAGTTGTAAATGGAAGTTACATAACCACAGCACGTTGTGACTGTTGTAAATCTAAGGACCAGTGATAAACCTATTTTTCAGTACTGTCATAAGCAGTACTGTCATAAGCATTTGAACAAATGCTAACTAGGGCAGTCAATGTCTGACTACTGCTTGTATGTAAGTGTGTGGTGGAGGGGAGCTTGTTCTCATCCGTTTGCAAGATCATGTTGACTGAAGATACACCAGGATAAGACAAGTGAATAATATTCACCTGTATGGCTCCAGGTGAATATTAAATGTAAATTGGATGCTGAATGCTTTGTTTATTTTTAGTTTGCTTTTAAGAATATTTTGTTGTGCTCTTTCAAACACATTCTCAAGGAAAATTATGAAAATAAAAGTAAAAAACATGCAGGAGGAACTCACATAGTTCCTCCTGCATTTTAAACTGCATAGTAGTTTAAAATTGCCAGTCAAACATAAAGCTCTTTGTGGCCTGCACACTCTAAATCATGTGAGGACCTAATTTTTGTATTGGTGAATTAGGATTGGCCTTTCAGCTAAGAGGATTTATATCAGCCCTATCCTCTCAAAATTCCAAAGTATTCTATGGCAGCCCCATTTAGAGCTGATAAATAAAAGATATGTCTCAGTCCAGTATTTTTTAAATAAAAATCTCATATTTAAAATACAGATAGTCCTCAACTTACAACCACAACTGAGCCCAAAATTTATGTTGTTAAGTGAGAAACTTCTTAAGTGAGTTTTGCCCCATTTTACGATTTTTCTTGCCACATTTGTTATGTGAATCACTGAAGTTGTTAAATTAGTAATATGGTTGTTAAGTGAATCTGGCTTCCCCATTGTCTTTGCTTATTGGAAGGTTGCAAAAGGGGATCACATGACCCCGGGACACTGCAACCGTCATAAATATGAACCAGTTGTCAAACATCCAAATGTAAATCACATGACCATTGGGATGCTGCCATGGTCATAAGTGTGAAAAATGGTCATAAGTCACTTTTTTCAGTGCCATTGTAATTTTGAACGGTCACTAAATGAACTGCTGTAAGTCGAGGACTACCTGTATTGGTGGTATTTTGATTGCCAAGAAGAAAAAGGCCCTGAGAAGAGGAAGTGTCACCTTAGAACATACATTATATGTTTCCAGCAAGGGGGGGGGGAGAGAAATGCTGTTTTGTATGGTTATCAGACCTGCCCTTTCCACTGCTTTTTATGGTATTGCAAACCACCTGCACAGTTGCCACCAATTTGTAGTACATAAAAGTGACAGATATGCAGATGGAAGAGAAACCACAAAAATAGGCTTGTGGAGAAGAAATTGGATGGAATGTTTTTTAAAAATCATGATTTAATCTCAATATTCCAACTTTCCATGTTGGCTGCACTCATTTTCCACATTGTCCTTCAGCTCGTGAAGTCTGCAAGAGTTCTGCATTCTGCAAGACTCACCTGTCACCATTGATCCCAAGAAAAAACTGTGTGCTTCTGCTGTATGTGATTAAATGTTCCTTATTTTAATGTGGCCCTCTGCACCATGTGTCTGTGTTGGTTCTTATGGGTGGCAGTTTGGGAAAAGACAGTTGGGCTTTTATTCCATGTTCTTTAAAAATTGTTCTTGTCATTTTTGAGAACCTGATTTCCTTGGACAAAAGTGTCCTTTTGTTTTATTCTATCTGCCGTAGGAAGCCCACAAAATGGTCCGGGAGGCAAACACCAAGCAAGCGGCCTCAGAGAAGCAGCTGAGGGAGGCGCAAGGGAAGGTGAAGAAATCCATTTCATACATTGCCTTCATCCATACAATCATGGTGACCACAAGACCATATCTACTAAGCATATCCCAAAGTCCATGAGCCTGACACTGAAAGGGAAGCTTTTAGATATGGGCTCCCCTCATGGTCTGGACAGCAAACCTGCTTGTACTAGTTCCCAACTGTGTGGGGAGTGTGTGTATGCATACAGAAGTTCTGGAGCAGACATTTCTTTCAGATGTAAAGGTAGTGGGAGCCACTTGGGTCTAGAATATCTATTGCGGTTCCTTTCTCCTTCCTGGTTGGAGGCAACAGGTTAAAAAGGCCTTTTTACGTGGCAGAGTAGTCCAAAACAAGCTGTTGCACAGGAGCAGGAATCGAACCATACAAAAATGCTTCTGAGGTATATTTTTCAAATGCGTTCTGTTGCCTCCATGCTGATAACTGTAACAAAGTCCAAGCCACGGTTCCTCTCAGTGAATGCTCATGGGAATTCGATGATAAAGCAATAAAAAGA
Organism: Thermophis baileyi; assembly: GCA_003457575.1. NCBI lineage: Eukaryota > Metazoa > Chordata > Lepidosauria > Squamata > Dipsadidae > Thermophis > Thermophis baileyi. Next base: position 469,074 of record QLTV01003957.1, on the reverse strand, counting down.
ATGCAGTAGGGTTTGTAATAACTTCAGAAAACTGAAAACCAAACAGCTAAACATAAATGCACTGCAATCAAAAAGAGAAATCCTCTAAAGTCAAAGACCTGAATTTTGCTGAAGCAGGAGACTTGGCTCTAGCTGTCTGAAAACTCGTGTTATTTCACATGTTTTGGGAAATGTTTTCCATGCAATTCGGGCAGTTCCAGTTCAGAAACAAATCCTGCTGAGTTTGCTGGAGTTTGCTTCCAAGGAAGGGAGCAGCAGGTTGAAGCCTTAGTAGGTGTGAGCAAGGCCATAAATAGATATACCCCTATGGCTTGATACCAGAAAGAGTTCAGAGAGTATTCAGAAGTCAAAGAAAAGATAAGACAAACATATTCTGCCTGCTGAAATGGAGATCTATTTAGCAGCTACAGGAAGTCCTCAACTTACAACAGGTTGCTTAGCGACCGTTCAGTTACAACAGACCCTCGAAAAAGCTATTTGTGACCTAGATTTGAAGTTAAAATGTCCAACCTCACATGACTGCATTTTGGGTGCTCAGCAACTGGCCTGCATTTACAGCCATATGCAGCATTCCGTGATCACCTGACCATGATTTATGACATTTTTACCGGAAACTGGTGTTTATTTCCTGTTTGAGGTAAAAAAATAACAACCACCCCATAACGAACAATGGGTTTGCTTAACTACTGTAGCATTCACTTAATGACTACTACAAAAAGTCTTAAAATTGGACGCGGGCACGTGATGACTTGCTTAACAACCATCACAACAACCAACACAACTTGCTTAACAACAACTTGTGACTGAAATTACACACTGAATTATAGCCATAAGTCGAGGACTACCAGTATACATTCAGAAACAATCCATGCAAATAAAAAAATAAAAAAATAGAAGGACCAAGAAGCATAATGTAGTAAATACATTGCCTCAAGGAACTGGATAAAGCCTAGCTGTTGGATCCATTGTGAGATTTCTCTTAATTTCAGCACTTTATCCTAATTTTCATCACCAAACTATCCACAATAACTGAAGCCAATTAGGTTTCATCCCATTCTCTGGAGGAGGAGAAAATGTCTTGCTTCCAGCATGAGAAACCTTCAGGTATTTGAAGAGTCTTGTTCAACCAGTTTGTGCAGGAGAGGGGTCACCAGAGATTAGTGATACATCACTGATACTTCAGCTTCCACAATCCCTTTTTTGATAACTTTAGAAGAACTTGCTGAACTCGAACTTCTTGTATATTCAAAAATTCAAGAGGCACAGCTAAGGATTTTTGAAAGGGGTTTGTAGCTATGAACTACAGAAAAAAGCCGCCATTGTAATGTGATTATAGCGCCACCTGTTGGCAGATCTAAAGCAAATCACCTGAAAGATTTTGTGTTAGATGCTTTACCTAACCATAATGTGAGAAATACAGATAGTCCTCGACTGACAAACACAATTTCCGTTGCTAAGCAAGACAGTTGTGAGTTTGCACCATTTTACAACTTTTCTTGCCACAGTTTTTAAGTGAATCACTACAGTTGTTAAGTTAGTATCACATTAGTTAAGTGATCCCTAGTGCCGCGTAACGGGGTGAGCTCTCATTACTTGTCCCAGCTTCTGCCAACCTAGCAGTTCGAAAGCACGTAAAAAATTCAAGTAGAAAAATAGGGACCACCTTTGGTGGGAAGGTAACAGCGTTCCGTGCGCCTTTGGCGTTTAGTCATGCCGGCCACATGACCACGGAGACGTCTTCGGACAGCGCTGGCTCTTCGTCTTTGAAACGGAGATGAGCACCGCCCCCTAGAGTCGGGAACGACTAGCAGATATGTGCGAGGGGAACCTTTACCTTTACCTAGTTAAGTGAATCTGCCTTCCCCATCGACTTTGCTTGTTGGAAGGTCGCAAAAGGTGATCACAAGATCCCAGGACACTGCAACCGGCATCAATACATGCCAATTACAAGCATATGAATTTTGATCACATGACCATGGGGATGCTGCAACAGTTGTAAGTGTGAAAAACAGTCATAAGTCACTTTCTTCAGTACTGTTGTAACTTTGAACAGTCACTAAGCAAACGGTTGTAAGTTGAGGACTACCTGTGGCCTTCTTTGCATGAACCAATATTTATATAAATATTTTTATATTTGCCAGTATTTGTATAAATAAAAATTATGCACCAAGAAAACCAGATATGTAGGTATGTCGGTAACTAATATATGCAAATATGTATATATTACATTTCCTATTTAGTGCGTTTGGTAGTTATGATGTACAGGGGAAAATCTTTATAAAGCTTATATACTTAACATTTGGGGATTGTGCAAGGAAATAAGAATAAAAACATGTAATTTAGAGGATATAAAGCTAGTAGCTCCTGAACTCAACTTCCTGTTTGCTTTAAAGAAGAGCCACGACTGATTGGCTTCATGAGCCATTAAATGTTCTCCTGGACATGGCATAATCCTGGGACCAAGTCCTTTGCTGATCATTGCTGATGGCTCTTTGTTTCTCGTCAGATTGACATGCTACAGGCAGAGGTGACAGCCTTGAAGACGCTAGTTCTAACGTCAACTCCTTCCTCGCCAAATCGGGAGTTGCACCCACAACTTCAGAGCCCCACCAAAACAGCCTTCAGAAAGGGACATGGACGCAACAAGAGCACCAGTAGCACCGGTGCAATCACAGTTGCTGGCCAGAGTGCACCCCAGGAGTCAGTCAACAGCGAATTCAAAGAGGTGGGTAAATGTGATCGATCCGCGTCTAGCTTGAGGCCCTGGGAGGAAGCAAAATATTATCAGCCATGCTGTGTTGTGTGTGTGATGGGGAAATGCAGTAAGGCCGGGGATCTAGTGGAAAAGTCTGTTTTATCTTGCACTTGCACAACCTGCTTCATTGCAGGAAGTGTTGAGGAAACTTTCATTGACTTATTTTGATTAAGTCCTTGATTCTGGTTGGGTTCTTTTGATATACTAAGTCAGAGTCAAAGAAATAAGCAGTAATTATCGTGTATGGCTAGGCATGAATGAGTTTAAATATAACTGGAATCAAACACAAGAAGTCTTGTAGGTTCTAGCCATGTTGGATCAGAGTTCCCAATATTACTGGGGAAGGATAATTTGGGAAATCTGGGAGTTGCAGTCCCAGTACATCTGGATTAGATAGGATGGCCACCTTTATGTACCTTCTGGGGTGGGGTGTTTGTGCCCAAGGTCTTTTGTGACTGAAGTCGTCTTCTTTCTAATCTTCTGTCCCTCTCACACCATTTTCCTTTCTCTCTTTGTCTTTCTCCTCTTCCTCCCTTCTCTCTGCCCTTGTCACCTATCTGTCTTGGTCTCCCATTCCTTAAAGTCTGGGGTACCCACTCTCCTCTCCCTGCTGCTCTGTGTCGTCCCTGCGAAGGCGATCCACATCACCTATGAGCCAGGCTGGCGGTTCCTGGCAGCAGACTCTCCTTTCTCCTCTCCTCTCTCGCGGCAGGTAATCTCTCTTAGGGTGGGGTGAAGTAGAATAGCTCTGCGACTAAGAAGGTAGGCTCAGATATTTGGTCACAGCAGTGCCAACAAGATTTGCTGGTCATAAAGTCTGAGGGAAGCTCTTCTTCTGTACAGACAGTAAAGAGCCATGTCCTCCTTTTCCTGTTGATTAGATTCACTATCCATAGCGGTCGTTGACAGAAAGGGTGGGACTGCAACATCAAGGCTGGTAAAAAAAAATCTTGATAGTTGCAATCCCAATCAGTCTGGCCGTGAAAACTGGTTTCACTCATCTTGAGGAAGGATCAGTTTTGGGGACAAGAAATACTTTTTGGATGCGCTTTTAACACCTTCCCCCTGTTCAGTTTTTTCTTTAACACTAACAGTCATTTGTGTGTGTTTTTCTCTCTCTAAATGTTTTCCCCCTTCTCCCATATGGGTGCTCTGAGGTGTGTTTCCTGATCTCAGGTGAGCAGTCCCTGTAGCTCAATGCTTCTACATTGTCAGTAGAGACTTTTCCTTCGGGCTGGAGAGCTGCATTCACTGCTACATTCTTTTAATAGTTCTTGGCGTGTTTGTGCTCTGCTTTTTAAAAATATGTATGGACAGGAGAGTAAGAAAAAAATCTTCCCCAAAATATTCCAATATTGGAATCTTTTATAAGCTTTTTTTTTAAAAAAAATGCAGCTAGGGATGTCGGAAGTCAGTTATTTCTGTCCCAAAGGTGCTTTTTCAAGAGGCTTTCTGGTTTTTCTTTGAAGACGTTTCGCTTCTCATCCAAGAAGCTTCTTCAGCTCTGAGCTTCTTGGATGAGAAGCGAAATGTCTTCAAAGAAAAAGTCCAGAAAGTCCAGTTGCCTCTTGAAAAAGCACCTTTGGGACAACCATGACCTGGATGACTGAGAATCTCCATAGACATTCAGTTATTTCTGATTATCATGGTTATGCCTTCTATTGTGGAACTTTCTAACCCTCTCCAACATTTGGAAGAGAACATGCTGGGAGAGGTTGGCGGCTTTCTGAAAACCTGGGTTTTGAGGATTGCCTTTATTTAAAGAGGAAACCTGCAGGTACAAAAGTCTGAAGATTTTGAGAATTGCCTTTATTTAAAACAGAAGTGGGGAACTACGGCCCCTTAATGACTTGTGGACTTCATGCTGGCTCAGGAATTCTGGGAGTTGAAGTCCACAAGTCATAAAAGGTTCCCCACCCCTGATTTAAAACAAAGGTCTTGTCTATAGCTGTGGCAGTTCGGGCAGTTCGGGCCAGGCTGAGAAACCGAAATGCCAAGATCTTTTCCACAAATCAAATATGAGCTGCTAACTTATTTACCTTTGGAAAGGAGAACTCACAAATTTATGGAAGACTGGATGGTCAGTGGCTACCAGTCAAGATTGCTGTATACTATGTCCAGTTTTGGAACCAGAAATCCCAAATGTTTAGCAATTGCTAAAAGCAAAATTAGAAGGGGTCTCTGCAGTCATGTCCTATTTGCCTTGGGTTTCCCAAAGGCACCAGTAGACCTTTCTGGGAGTAATCCGCATTCGAGACTTGATTCATCACAGAATGTTTTAAGTATTTTTTATTCTTAAGGGATGGCTACAAAAACCAAGCAGGTATGTTTTCTCTGTTGGCCCTGCCTGCCTGCCTGCCTGCCTGCTAATGCAAAACCATGGGTGCCCGATCGTCTTTACTTGCTTGGTTAAATATTTATTTATTTGCATCTTGGCTTACTTACTTGACAGATAAATTTGGTGCCACCCAAATTGAAAAGACACTCTGATCTTGTGGGTCTCCTCCCTGCCATATGGATACACGGCTAGAAGAAAGGACTCATTGCATCCTGCCTCTCCTACCTAGCATGCCTTATTTTGTAACAGTCAGAGTCTTCAGAACATAGAATGCTTCAACTATGAGTTGTTTTTGGAATCGGCCCCTTATTCAACACAACCAAGTAGCCATGCGGTCTTTTGGAAAAGACTCGTTTTTTTTTCAACTGGTGAAGGGATGCTTGCTTGCTTGCTGGGATCAGAAGTGAATTCCTTTTTGGTGAAGGGGGGGGCAATTAAGCTTCTTTTCATGGGAAAGCCATGCACACGGTTATCTCCCTATTCAGTGGAACATTTAAAATACATATCACTTGTTTGGAAAAGCTTAACATTCATGTTGTCAATAGTAATAAAGTTATAGGAGAATGTACAGTTGAGCTGTCTAAAGGTTTTCCGGACCTGTTGGAAGCAACTGATTTGTCATAAAGAGAAGCAGGAGATTTTGCTAAGACCCTGCACTCTCTGTCACTGACATACCGCTTGAGTATGAATGCAGATCACAGTCCATGCGAATCTGCTTCCCCAAGGAGAAGAGGGAACTGATCTTCACCTCTGATAGGGCATGTGAGCCCCTGTATGTTCAAATATTTATAGACTAATATCTGATGTTCCCTTTGGTTACCTTATTGGGGTACTACTACTGTACATCTACTGATGGAGGATACATTGTCTCCTGACGATGCTCTCTCTGTCATACCCTTTCTGCAGTAACCACAGCACGAGGCAGAACTGCCTATTGCTGGCGCATAAGTCACATTCTGCTTCCTTGCCTCATCATCTGCCTAATGAATAGGACATACACTAGAAGAAGTTTCTGGTTTTTGTAAGGGAATATCTACTTCCTTCTTCGTGCCTGTGTATCTGTGTGTATGTTTTTCTCTCCCTACTTTTCCTCCATAGACTTCTGTTTCGTGGTTTTCTGTCGCTGCAGGTGGATTCCATCTTGTTTGCAGAATTTCAGGCTTGGAAGGAGTCTCCAACATTGGATAAATCGTGTCCTTTTCTCAAGAGGATTTACCATGAAGATGTAGGCCCTTGCCTGGACTTCACCAAGCATGAAGTCAGTTTAAAGATGAGTTGTTCAGAGATTTCTGAGAGATGAAGGTGCTCCTTCCTTGTTGACATGCATTCCTTGTGTTTGTTTTCTTTGTTGCAGCTTTCGGAGCTGGTTCAGGCAGCTGTGGAGCAGAACACCCTTACCATTGAACCAGTGGCTACCCAGGCATTGCCAGTAGTGAAGGTGGCAGCCATTGAATGCGGTGGACCAAAGTAAGATCATAACAACTGTCCAGCTGCCTTTTTTTTTTTTTACTCCCCCTCTTCTTCCACAGATGCACCCTTAGTTTCTAATATGCTACATTACCAATTGCCTATCTGAAACAAGGTCTTCTATTTGGTTTTTCACGGAATTTGTTTTATTGCACCATTGTGTATTTTTCCTTTCAATTTGTACTGCTTGGCCCACAAAAATCAGAAGAGAAAGCAAAGGAGGGAAGGGATCAGTAATAGGAGAATCGGATTACATGAATGTACAGAAGTATAAATATTATTAGCAACAACCAGCAGTTCTAATGGACCTAAATTTATCTAGAAAGGCACTACAAACTTGGGGACTAGGTGAACATTGTTTTATGCTGGTGCAAAGTAAGAACTTAATGAAAGGGATGCTTCTCTTCCAGGCATGGAAATCGGACATTAAGGGAGCCTGAGAGATATGATTAAATATTGTTGATGGCTATCCTCAGCCACCATTTTGTTTGTGAGAGAATATGATTTGATCTCTATGTCTACTATTTGTACACAACTCTGGGCAAAGGATTTAAACTTTCCCAATTGCTTTCTCCCATTAGACTGCATGGCTGCTAAGCTGGCTGCTAAGGTGGTTCATCTGCTGTGCAATCCCCCCCTCCATTGGCATCAGTGCAAGGTGGCCCACAAGAAGGGGCACTTGGTTACTTTAGACCCAAGTGGTATGGTCTGTCTGCTGGCTGGAAATAACTTATCCTTGAGACAGATATTCTCTCGGCCCCATTTAAACTTTAGGAATAGTGCAGTCCAGAATTCTGCTACTCTGAGTTTGTTCTTGTTGCTTTCTAGGTATAGGATGTGCACTGATGATGTTACCTAGTTATGGTAATGAAACGTCTACAAGAAAACAAGCAAGCTCAGAGAACTCCAAAGACCCCTCATATAGGATTGTAGCCTAAATAATTTAGATGTTAATCTTCCCTCAGTTTGAGCTGTGCTTTCTACACACACCGCCATTAGTCCAAGAAGAATGAATGTTGCCATTTCTAGCCTAATACTAGTTTCAACTTCTTATTTCTTCTCACAGTGGGTTCCGGTCCCAAATTATAACGTAAGTTATTTTTTTTAAGCCAGTGAAAAGGTATTTACTCCATTATTAATAAGCTACTAACTCAAGTTGTTACTAACAACTTTGTAATTGGTGCTATCAAAGAAATTGTAAGCATTCAGGATGCTGACAGCGTACCATATAGGTAATCTTCAATTGCAACTGTCTTTGAAATGGTTCATCTTTATTCCTGCACTGCTGGGTATATAATCCCAGAGGAATATTTTTGTCTACTAACTGTCAACTTTCTCCTGTAATATTAACTTTACTTGGTTTTCTGTGTTGCTGGTTACCTCCCAAATCCTATAGCTAGACTTTTTCAAATGTCAAATTTTAATGCAAGAAATTTTGAATTGCCTACAGGTGGCTTAATAGTAATAGTTTCTTTTCTTTTCTCTTTTTAAATTAAATTACTTATAAATCTACAGAAGGAAGAAAGACAAGATGCAACAAATTCAAATATTCTACAATGCTAATCTTCATAATGATAATTGAGTTCATTTACTGTAGAATAGGAAGAGGTGATCGAATGGAGGCAGAATATTTGTAAATGCATCTTTATGATTTTTCCATTTCTTAATATTTTTATTTCTAGTAAGGCCAAATGCCAAACTTTCTGCAACCTCTATAGCAGCAACATGTTTTGAGACTGAATGCCCCAAATGCACTTTTCAAACAAGCTGCAAATAGCAAGGTTTCAATCAACAAAGTTTGATTCAACAGAAGCACTGGTTAGCCTCCAAGATGAAAAATAAGAAGCAGGAAGGCTGTACAAAGACAAGCATGCTGGGGAATTCTGGGAGTTAAAAAACACTGGTTTAGATCGTTCACAGTTTTAGCTGACGGAATAGGAAGATCTCCTCCCAGGATATAACAATCCCGAATATGACGTTGACAAATTTACCATCCATTCTAAGAAGTGTAAATTGTACTGAATTGAGTTGAGTTGAGTTGAACTTCTATGCTAATAATTATGCTTAGCTTTATAGCCTTAATATCTTTTAGGATAAATTCATAGTATAGAGAATAACTAAAAAAAATGACAACATACTGTGAAACCCTTTAGGATGCAAAAATGAAGGTCTTTTTGTGGGTTTGCATTGTAGTGACCAGCATCATGTTTTGTTCCCTTTAGTCAAGGCCTTTAGATGATATCCTGCTTGACTCTTTCTACTCCCACCTCCCTTTTTATAGGAAATGTGCTCTGAGTGGCCTGTCTCGAGCCTGCAAGCATCGCATCAAACTGGGGGATTCTGGGAATTATTACTACATTTCCCCTTCCTGCAGGGCCAGGGTAAGTTCTTATTAGTAACGCGCCTAGCAGAAAATAATATAATCTTTATCTGGACACTATAAATGTGAATACATGCAGAAAAATCGTGTTCAGCTTGCTTGCGTTTGTTTTGCCTTGCTCCATGCCTTTTTTAGGTATCTTGCATCTGACGCCAACAGAGTAATCTATCATCTTAAAGACAGAAGAGTTTACTATTGTCTGTGCTATTCACATACCGTATTTTTTGCACTATAAGGTGCACTCCCCCCCAAAAAAGTGGGCGGAAATGTCTGTGCGTCTTATAGAGCAAATGTTGCCAAAGCCCCGCCCACCCACTGGCCCCCACCCTTTGGCTGTTTTCGGCCTTTGCGCGTCCCGTTTTTGGCCCGTTCTAGGCAGTGGGGATCGCCGCCGCTGCGAACTAGCATCTTCAAGGCTGTCACCTCTGCCTGCAGCATGTCAATCTGATGAGAAACAAAGATGGGTGGTGGTGATCCCCGCAGGGACGCTAGCCAGATGAATACCGATGGATGCTGGGAGGCAGAGGCAGATTTTTTTTTCTTGTTTTCCTCCCCAAAAGCTAGGTGCATCTTATGGTCCAGAGTGTCTTATAGTGCAAAAAATACAGTATATGTTTTCTGTAAATATTTTCAAATGTGCTTATAAACAGGTGTAATGTTTGTTCTCTCTTTCAGATTACAGCCGTATGCAACTTCTTCACTTACATTCGGTACATCCAGCAGGGACTGGTGAGACAAGATGGTAAGAATTTCCCTCTTTTTCTCTCTTTGAGATGTGGAAGTTGGGCTCTTCCCTTTGTAGCTAATTCACAAGGTGCACAACCAACTTACGTGATTATAAATGGGATCACCAAATCATTTCAAGCATTTTGGACATTTCATAAGGGAACATTCAAGAGAGAATTATTCTCCCCCCCTTGTAAATGTTACCCAAAGCAGGTAGAAAACAAAGGTAATCTAGCTGAACTAATGTGTTCAGCTTCATTATCTGAACTAATCTAGGTAATCTAATGTGTAATGGATTGAAAAGTTCATGTGCATAAAATCAAAACCCAAACTCCAGAAATAAGTTCAAGAAGGTATATGTGATGTTAAGATCCAAGTTGGGATTTGAACTTTGCAGAATTTGGACCATTTTTAGGATAGCATATTAATGGGTAGGATTTCAACATACAAATGCTTTCCATTCAGTGAGAAGTTAAATATGTGGTTGTCCTGGGTAGAAGGAATAACCTTGTAAACAGGAGGAAGAGCCACAACTAAGATGCTTGGATAAAAGCAATCTGAATCCAGAGCAGAAATGTAATTTGAGAAAGTGGAGGGCTGATGGTGGTGGAAAAAGAAGATATCATACTGTTAAGCAAATGACAGTGGTAATACCCCTCCCCCCGCCTTTTGGGCCATAGAGAAATAGCCATTATTGTAGGGCAAGGATCTTGCTTTTGTGTTTGTGGAACACAGATGCTACACATCAATTCCTCTACCTTCATATTTTATCAAGATCTCTTGCTAAAATATGAAGTGGCTTTTCCAAATGGGAGGGATAGGTTCCTCAAATGATTCTCATGACTCCTGATCATTTGGCCATGCTGGCTGAGCTGATGAATGTTGAGCTCAGGAGATCACGAAATGAAAACGAGGTAAAAGGGCGGGAATTTTAAACAGGTTAAAGAATAGAGGATATAAAACCCCTCTGCCTTCAATCTTCCTGACCAATTTACATTCACTTACCAATAAGATGGATGAAATACTCCTTTTAAACAGATGCAATTCTGATTTTCACAGCGCAGCTGCCCTATGCTTCTCTGAAACCTGGTTAAATGAATCAATTGATGATAGAAGCCTGCATATCCCAGGGTTTCAGATTCAACAATCAGACAGAATTGCAGAAACATAGGAAATGCGCTCTGAGCAGCCTGTCTCTAGCCTGCAAGCATCGCATCAAACTGCACACCAGAACAACTAGACACAAGAACAGTTTTTTCCTGAACGCCATCATTCTGCTAAACAAATAATTCCCTCAATACTGTCAAACTATTTACTAAGTCTGCACTACTATTAGTCTTCTCATCGTTCCTGTCACCCATCTCCTCCCACTTATGACTGCATGACTGTAACTTTGTTGTTTGTATCCTTATGATTTATATTGACTGCTTCCTAATGTGATTTGATTGCTTATTTATACCCTATGACTATCATTAAGTGTTGTACCTTATGATTCCTGACGAATGTATCTTTTCTTTTATATACACTGAGAGCATACTGTATGCACCAAGACAAATTCCTTGTGTGTCCAAGCACACTTGGCCAATAAAGAATTCTATTCTATTCTATTCTATTCTATTCTATTCTATTCTATTCTATTCTATTCTATTCTATTCTATTCTATTCTATTCCATTCCATTCCATTCCATTCCATTCCATTCCATTCCATTCCATTCCATTCCATTCCATTCCATTGGGGAAGCTAGCATAGAGCAAACAAACATTTGCCTTCTGCTACAACGATTTCTCATTTGCTTCTCTGTTTAATCTCTTTCTTTTCCTTTGACCCACAGTGGAATTGATGTATTGGGAAGTCATGAGGCTTCGGAAGGAAATGTCCATTGCTAAACTGGGCTTCTATCCCAGCGAGATGTAAATGGAAGATGATGATTGGGAAGGATTTTTGCCTTCAGTTGTTCTGTGGACATCCAGAAAATCGATGACAGAATGTCTGCTCATTTTCAAGATGGTGCAATATTAATTGAAAATGTAAGAAGCACAGGCTTTTCCTGTTGAGTGACAGCCTCAGTTTCTTGAGAGTACCTACTCCAGGCATTTTTAACCAGTGAATATGAGCTTTCTGGCACTATGGAATGAGGCCATGTTGGAACTCCTTCCTTTTTTCTATGCATTCCTCCTCAGCCAGTATATAATATTCTACTTAAAAGCCACTCTATATACACACATATATAAATATATTAAAAAAAATATTCCTGAGGCCTCGGCTGGACCTTGGGCTCATTATCTGCTTGCCACTCTCAAATCTAAATGCTGTTGGTCATTGCTTGATAGATAAACTACTGCTCCAGCTTTCCAAAGGCATGCACCTGCTGAAAACAGCCTTCCTTGAGAGCTGCAAGGTGCAGATTCCTCCAGTATTTCTTAGGAGCTTGAAAGAGGTAGCTGGGAAAGCTTTTGCTTTTGTTTCTGATTGTAGCTCAGGGTTTTCCTTTGAGGGATCCACGGACCCTTTGCCACACTCTGCACGCTGGTATTAAAGCCACTCCTGATCAAAACCCCAGTCACGATGGAAGGATGGGGAAACGATCTAATGGATAGCCACTCATAACTAATGGACTTCTTTTTTATGCCACGGACATTCTAGAACAAGCTCTTCCCACCTGAAATCATTCCTCCCAAGGCTTCTTCAACTGCTTAGTTGCATTCAACATATTAATCATGGATCCATTGCCATGATCTTCCTTAGCTCACATTTTTGCTGTACTCCTGGTTCTCATTTAGAGGCTTGCATCTGACTATTTTCTAAACTTAAGCCTCCCTGCCCCCCCGCTTTATTCACATCCAAAGATTGACCCCAGAGACTGAATTTTCTAGCAAGTCATTAGAAGGTACACACATTCTGCAGTTTTTAAAAAGTGGGGGCTATTTGGATTTAATTAGTGAAACTTCAGGTTTGATGTTACAGTATTGATGAGGATCTCTCTCTTTATTGTATTTTAGGGTATACTAAAAGTTGATATTGAATTTTTAAATCAAATATCTACATGACCTGTTGGGTGTTAATAAAATGAAAATTCCTCTCATTTTCTTTGGTTAAAGAAGGAAACAGCTTTTCCTTTTGGATAATATTTTGAAACTTCTGAGATGAGAAGAGCTGATACAGGCTTCCTAGAAGACATAATTTCCTTTGGTAGCCATTCCCTCCTACTTTCAGACCGAGTGGTCTAGTTGGTGGTTACTCATTGTGGAAGGCACTTTCTATTTCAGTTTCCATCCATGAATAATGACAATGAAAATTAGGTTTTGTTGGTAATCCATGAATTCACAAAGCCTCTACAAACAGAGTCTCCTGCTTGGATGAATTTAGCCGATCAATTCAGCTTGTGTTACTGAGAGATTGTTCCATTGGTTCCATTGGGCATGTATACCTGGTTGGCAGCAGAATTTTGCATACATTGTGGCTTCCTTTTGTCTCCTTATGATTGCACCGTCGTCCTGGATCTGTGTGGACGTTACCAGATTTTCAACTCTACCATCACAAGAGGAGGAAGCCAGAACATGACACAGTGGCTAGAGGTTATCAACTGATTGTTGGTGGGGTTGGGATTATGTTCTGAATGCGATGTGAAGCCACATCTGACAGAGTTGCCTGTAATAGCTGAATTGGACCCTACCATTTCCATTCTTGGGGAAGTAATGTTTTCTTCAGTTTGCTTTGAAATTAATAGGTTGACTTCACTAATGTGTTGTGTTTATGAGCAATAGAGCAAGCACTCTTTGGGGTTTTGCTGGAAGTTATTGACTTGGGAGTGTTTGATAGTGTTGCATATCAAACAGTATTTTCTTGACCCAATTGTTGGAGTGGAACTGAAGATGCCTTACTGCTTTGTTGTTCACTATCCCCTGGCTACTATCCTAATCATTTATAGTACCACTTGAGGGCTAAAGATACAGCAGTCAGGAACTCTTCTCTTGAAGGATGTATTTGGGAAATATGCTGTTGAAATTACATAATCAGGGAACAAGTAGTAACACACCCTTTTCCTGCTATAAGATTTCTGTGCATCATAGGACACCTGCACCAAGATGGATGAATAAGCCAGAGTTTTAGAATTGCTTCTTTTACAACAGAGATTGCTGCCTTTGTTATCTCACCTCTCAGACACCTAAAATGATGACCTGAACTATGTGAGTATATGAAGAACGATCTTTTGGGCCAGAGAGGCAGTTAGTCATGTAGCATCTTGCAAAGACTGCAGAATGAAATTGTCAAAGGAGGCCTTAAATCTATTCATACTCAGTGGTGAGCATGTATCTGATTGCTTTTCTGTTGAGCTAAAACCAGAAGTGAAATAGTTTCTAGCAACATTTGCTTCAAGAATATTGACTTCTTCAACTTGTACAGGAATTGACCTATTAAGGATGCGCCCCAGAGCATTCTGATATTCAATCACCTTTCCCCAGCCTGGTGTCCTCCACATGGGTTAACTGAGAACTCTAGTCCAGCAAGAAGGTGGAGGGTGCACTAAGGCACTGTGATAGGCAAGCAAATGATTAATGATGGTGAAGGACAACTGAAGAGGTCCTTGTAGAAATGGTGACTGCCTTATGAGAAAGTCCAGTTTGTTCATTGAAAGGAGATTTAGCATTGTTTTGAGTACAAAATGAACTCTTGTGAAGAAGGATATCCTCTGAAATTTCATCTGCAAAAAGTATTTCTCACACCAAATTCACTGCAAAGGCTTCCAGTTTATTTCACACTGGCTGGAGGTTTTGCACTGTCATTATTTACTTATCAATATCTGGTCCTATAAGAGATGAAGGAAATGATTAGATCAAGATGGCTTTGCTAGCTGCCAGTTTTCCCAAATTACAGGAATTGGTTGCCTGAAAAGAAAAAAAAAATGCACATTACAGCAGCTTTGAATCTTTTCTCCGGGTTGCATTATTGTCTCTTCCTTACTTCTGTGTTCCTATTCTAATAACATATGCTGATTTCTATTTAATAAATAGACTCCAGTGTTGACATGAAGCTGGTTCTTATTGCCATTGGACTGATTTCTTTTGAAGTCTGCATGTATTCCAGTGATAAAATAAACAAGGCATTACAAGCAGTATTGATTGTGTATATATTAGTGTTGAAGCTTGAATTACTATTAATTTTACTGCCTTACTAAAGAGACATCATTATGGCAAACATTTTTCCATACAATCACCAGCACTAGAATCCAACTCAGATCACCTAAATAACGGACTCAAAATTGCACCCAAAAAGAGCCTTGGCCTAAAAGTCAGCAGTATCTCCATTGGAGTCAAAATGATCCATCAGTTTGAAGCATGACACATTAACCATGGAAAGGATGCATGTCCTGTTCAAATGGAGACATCAAAGACACCTAGCTCCAGAGCATAAAACAATCCCTTTTGGCTTGCATAGTTAGTTCACAGTAAGACAAACCACCAAGGAGCGAAGTAGAAACAGTACCCACAGGTATGTCATGACAATACCTTGGCCATATTCTTTATTTTAGCATAAAATATGGCCTTGTTTTGGATCACAGGAATGTCAGAGGCACAGTCTGTACAGATTGACTACTTTTTCTATTAACTGCTTGCCTGCTCAAAATACTTCCGCATCAAATACTCTGCTGTGGCATTACTTAAGTGTCATGCTTTGTAAGCACGCATTGGCCATCTGGATGAGTAAAACAACTCTATGTGGAGGAAAGCGAATGATTTGAGGTAGAAATTGACTCTGTCATTCAGAACACACCCCAAAATGCAAATAGGCATTTTTCTCTTTAGGACTGGGCCTTGATCGATGTTCTGGCCTAGAATTTTGCTTCCTGGAACACAAATCCTAAAATCAAGGAAAGGAGATCTGTGAACAACAACCATTAAAGGTTTTCAGTATGAATTTGAACATAGCTGTTCCCTACCTCTTGACTAATATGCTCTACAAAGCACAGTCTGTCATCCTATTTTATGCTCCTTGGAATATTGCAAACTTTGAGGTAAAAATTAACTTATAAGTGCACACACTAATAGACAGTTGATTAGGGTTATATCTCTTAGTGATGAGCAAACGTGATGAAATTAAATTGTAATTCATCTCTGTGCTGCTTAGTTCAATACGTTGCCCTAGTGAAGGTTTAGTTTTCCTAGTTTGTTATTCATGTGCTGTATATTTAAAACTGCAGATTAATGTAGACATGGGTTTTCACACAGCCTGATGAATTAACTCATTCAAAACTCTATAGATTAGAAAGAATCTGCCTCCTAGGCTTTAATTGGATGTTAGCTCCTGGTGTGTTTTTTTTTTTTTTAAATCTGTACATAATTTGTGGGCTCTGGGTAATTGTGAAAGAAAGTGTGAACTGTGATGAGCAACTGGCATTTTTGGAAGAGCCCTGAAATTGCTTTTTTTTCTTAAACTATTTACAGCAGCCTTTCCCTTCCCGTTGCCCCTTAAATGCGTTGAGCTTCAACTCTAATTACCTAGCAATGAAACATCTAGAAGAAAACAACCAAGATCAGAGAACACCAAGGATCCCACAATTCTAATAATCCCAAACAGATGAGGTTTGTAGCAGCTGGTCTAATGTATCAAAAGGACCTTTCATTTCATTTCATTTCATTTCATTTCATTCATCACATTTCTATATTTCACCTAAATTGAGTTGAGAAGACTGACTTCCTGGTGGGAGAATCTACAACACTCTTAAAGGTAACTGCTAACTCTGGGAACTAAATCTTGATCTAGTTAGCAATAGTGGTTAGCTTTTGAGAGATAGGCAAATACCATATACTGTAAATATGACAAATAAAATAAACTATAAAAACGGTCCATTCAGTGGTATTAAGGATTTTTTTATTATTTAAAAAGGATATTAAAACAATAAAGTGACTGACTGGAAACTTTGAGATGCTCATTCTGTAGATCCGTGTAGCAAAATTTCAAATGAGTCGGTCCTTGTTATGCTACTTTCAAGAACAATGATCAACAGATTGTTTCATTTTCTTGCTCAGGAGCAGCTGGGAAATAACTGATACAACAAGTATTCATGTATGCTGGATGCTTGAATAAAACAAATGCAAAGTTCCAAGGCCAGGGGATATGAGAATTAAATTCATGGCTCAACCACACTTTGGGTTGCTGAGTAGCCTTGATCCCAGAGAAATCCTGAAGGAAGGGAAAGGAGAGTTTAACATGAAACAGATTTCCATATCATACAGGCTGATTTTCCTCTGCCCATCATAAAGAATCTGCATTTTATTTCTTGATGAAAAATTAATAAAATAATGAAAAATAAGCTACTTTACCCAATTATTGAATTATAGTAGGAGCAAAACAAGTCAAGGGCTGAGTTCACATATAATTTGATTTCTTGCTCTGAATTTAGTGGGATTTACCTCAAGAACTCATACAGTATACAGGATTATAGCATGTATTTGCACTGTTAAAATTCTTTATAAATCATTAAAAAAAACCTGCCTCAAAACAGTAGAGTCTACCTGAGTGTCATTGTACCTGAATCTTTGAAGGAAGCTAGGTCTGATAAATGATCTTAAAATAAAAATTATTGGAAACATAACAGAAAAAAAACCCAAAGCCACAGTGAGAAATAACAATTTGAGCTGTCAGTAAATATTGTCTATAGATGGAATCAATTACGGTCTGTCTTTTAAGATCTGTGTTCTCATAGTCTTTTAGAGAGAGTGCAGCTGCAGGATAGATGTTATAGTAATAACCCCCTCCTGGGAGCCAAATTCCTCACATAGAGAAGAGAGCTCTAGAAGTTATTGGTCCTCAGCGTCTGCTTGCAGGTCCCATTCCATGGCATTGCACAAATAAGGGCTTCTACTACAATATTTGCAGTTGTTGCCTTATGTTCTAAGTAATCCTCATCTGTTCATTCCTTAGTTGGTTTATGGAAAGAGGATGATTTAATTTATTAACTCTGTAAAAGGACTTCAATCCCAGTGCCATTTTTAACTCCCCCCTGCCACAGCGAGTTTTATTCCCTTTATTCCACTCCAATTAAACCATCGCAAAAATAGTTCTGGCAGAAAAGACAGGAAACAACAACGAAAAGTATATCGGAAGTAGACAAAAGAAGAAAGGGGGGAAGGCAATGTGAGAACAGAGGGCAACAAGAGGAATTTCATATAACTAATTTAAACTTGAGAAAATACATAAATAATCAGCAGAAAGCAAACCACAAACACGCACAGGAATGACTGCATACAAGAATTCAAGATCAAGAATTCAGGATGAAGAATTCAAGATACAACCACTGGATAAGGAATTCAATACACCATGAATCAGAACATCTCACAAACTACTCATGGCAATGCCTTATCAGTGAGAAGCATTTTTGATATTTATATGAACTAGCCTAGTGCACCAATAACGCTATTGATTATTAGGATGTACAAACTATTCACTTTCATTACTTTCTTCTCAGTCTCCTCCCTCTTTGACTCTCACCTGTCCAATTCAGATACTTAACTGACTCATTCTGTCCACAGTGGAAAAGAGTTCCTTAGCTATAGATAACTAACTAAGCTTTTCCTATCACCTGATTAGTTCCTAAATAAAGCTTATTTTTATTTTCTTTCACTCAACCAGGAGCCTCAATACTTTCTTCCAAAACACATACTCCTAATGTTATTATTTCTCTCCCCACACATACTTTCTACTGTGTAAAACTATTTGTTATACATCAGTTTGTCCTTCTGTATGACATTACATTTACTCACAAATGAAGGTGAATATATGTGTCCCAGGATAATGTTGCAGGATCCAATCTGGGTTGGTCACAGGGACCTTCCGAGCTTTTGGACTCATGCTGGAGCCCATCTTCAGGGAACTTCTCTGTGTCACACAGTAGCTCAGAACCTCTGTTCCCAGTAACCAACCCAGATTAGATCCTATATATTTTCTCTTGAAGTGGGTAAACCAGATACTGAAATGCAGAGTTTTCCGTTTTTAAATCGAGAATATGTGTCATATAAATCTCTTCAAATGCTAGAATAATGCTTTCTCAGTTCATAGCACCTACTGCTCTGCACTTTTATGGAAAATATTAGTTAAAGGAAAGTTAATTATTTACAAGAGCAGGCAAAGGTGTGAAGGGAGATATGTTTGAAAGAAGCAAAATCTGTTAATAAAAGAACATCCAAATATGTGAACTGGAACCAAATAAGAGTTCAAAGCTCATGGTCTATCAAATGTGGATTCTACTGTTAGGGACGATTATGTATTTTTTATAATAAGATACACCAACAGTCTCCAAAGAAGAGCTTTTCCAAACGCAGATACTGCATACCTTTGAGAGAAAAAATTGGCACATAGCAATAGCAATAGCACTTAGACTTATATACCGCTTCATAGTGCTTTACAGCCCTCTCTAAGCGGTTTACAGAGTCAGCATATTGCCCCCAACAATCTGGGTCCTCATTTTACCGACCTCGGAAGGATGGAAGGCTGAGTCAACCTTGAGCCTGGTGAGATTCGATCTGCCAAACTGCTGGCAGCCGGTGATCAGCAGAAGTAGCCTGCAGTACTGCACTCTAACCACTGCGCCACCGCGGCTCAATCTTCTCTGGCACATGAATCAGTTTGATGCACAAATGAACTTTTTTTAAAAAAAAACCCTCTAAAATAGAACAGTCTCCTCTGTGGAGGATGTAAGAATCTGATGCCAATCTATGGTTAGCCTTCCTACAGAATATCTCTTTTTAATTTTTATTCCCCACTCCCCATGTGTTTCTCTTTGAGTGAGCTCTAGGATCAAAAGAGTGTCTGCCTTAGCAAACAATTAAATCATGTAGGTAGGAAACAATTCTGCCTCTTGCTGATAAATATATATCATCCCATCTGCTTTCTATTTGACCAGGATTTGATCTAGATTTTAAGACAACTGCCATTGGGATTAGTTTGACCCTAAACCAGTGGTCCCTAATCTGTGGGCCATGAGGGGTTTGCAACTGGGCTGTGGAAATGGCCGGCGAGCGCGTGCGCATGCACATCCTCACTTATGTGAGCAGTGGGCTCCATTTGCATAAGTGGCAGGTGTGCGTGCAAGCCGCTCGCGGAAATGGAGCTGCGTGCCGTGTGCTTGCCAGCCACTTGCATGAACCATCCCCTCTTTCCCCTCTCCCCGCCAGTTTGCAAAGCTGGAAACGTTGGGGAACTCTGCCCTAACGTTGGAAGGGACCCTGGAGGTCTTCTAGTCCAACCCCCTGCTTAGGCAGGAAACCCTACACCACTTCAGATAAATGGTTATCTAATCTCTTCTTAAAAACTTTCAGTGTTGGAGCATTTACAACTTCTGGAGGCAAGTTGTTCCACTGATTAATTGTTCTAACTGTCAGGAAATTTCTCCTTAGTTCTAAGTCGCTTCTCTCCTTGATTAGTTTCCACCCATTGCTTCTTGTTCTATCCTCAGGTGCTTTGGAGACCAGCTTGACTCCCTCTTCTTTGTGGCAACCCCTGAGATATCAGAAGACTGCTATCATGTCACCCCTAGCCTGCGATGAGCCGGGGCTGGCCACGGAAACAACACACCAGTTCCAGCATCCATTCTTTATATGTTTTATCCTTGAGTCCCCTAATCATCTTTGTTGCTCTTCTCTGCACTCTTTCTAAAGTCTCAACATCTTTTTTACATCGTGGCGACCAAAATTGGATGCAGTATTCCAAGTGTGGCCTTACCAATAAAGACTTACTTATAAAGTGGTATTAACACTTCACGTGATCTTGATTCTATCCCTCTGTATATGCAGCCTAGAACTGTGTTGGCTTTTTTTGGCAGCTGCAGCACACTGCTGGCTCATATTTAAGTGATTGTCCATGAGGACTCCAAGATCCCTGTCACAGTCGCCACTATTGAGCAAGGTACCACATATACTGTACCTGTGCATTTTGTTTTTCTTGCCTAAATGTAGAACCTTACTTTTTTCACCATTGAATTTCTTTCAAGGAACTCAAGGTGGTGTATGTTGTCCTTTCCATTCTTATTTTATCTTCACAATAATAGGTGGAGTAGGTTAGATGCCTGATGCAAAGGCCACTATAGTAGTGAGCATCCCAGCTGAGCAAAGAGTTGAGTCAGAGTTCTTCTGTTGGAATCCAGGCCGTAGTCCTTTAAATCACCAGCTCTTCTATCTCTAGGCATCAAAGGAGTCCAATTATGGAAAAATGAGTTTAGGATGATGATAAGAGATAGAGGAAGGAAAATCAAGGACTACAGACTCAGTAGCCTTGCATTTGCCATCTTTTTAGAGCAGACTCTTTAGGAAACAATCTATGTAGTGCCATAGTATAAAAGGACAGTGAACACTTCTATTAGAGTTCACCATTTCATTTTTAAAAGATTCTGTAAAGCAGTGGTTCTCAACCTTCCTAATGCCGCGACCCCCACCCCGCCAAAGGGGTCGCGACCCACAGGTTGAGAACCGCTGCTGTAAAGTAACAAAAGGAAGCTTCTCAATGGAAAGCATTTGCAAGGATACATTAATTATGATTTCCATCTCTTAGATTCTACACAGCCTAGGTGCTTTGCTTGGAATTGTGCCCACCTGCCAAAGGGGAAAAAAAAAAACAGTCTAAATTTGATTGATATTCTGGAAGCATTCTGGAAGGTTAAGAGTGGGTAGGTAGCTGTCTCAATGATTTACTTTCGGGTATATGGGTACTTTGAGATTGACCATACCTACCATAGCAGGAGTCCTAATATACTCTCAAACACAAAAGGCATTCAACAGTATAAAAGAAAGGTTGTGAGCTTTATCACAATTACCTGATCATAATTTTTTACTTTGTAGAGAATCCTGGGAGATTTGCTCATTTGTCGTCGTCCCCCCCGAAGTGTGTTTCTAATTTTTCTGGATTTGAAAGAAATCTTTCAGCGGAATCATGGTGACTTGGTTGTAGCATTTCCTTCTGGTCTACTACAGATTATCCACAGTTTTGTACTTATAATGTTTTCTAAGTCAGAAGAAACTTCCATGGGAAAAGGGAAACCCTGGAAATCAACCCTCTTGCTCCCTTGGGTAGCTGGATGCCCTCAGAGTGCTTTTTGAAGAAGAAGTAATCGGTTGAGTCTCCAGCTGGGGGCGGGGCAGCCAAGAAGCAAGTTGACTGTGGAAGAACCAGACATTCTTTTAAAAATTCTCCATGGATGTCCCTGATGACAGTCTTTTTTAAATTGGTGTCTTTTTTAAATTGGTGGGCTACAACTTCAACAATTCTCAGCAATGATTACCATCGGCTAGGAACAGTATGAAATGCTATCACAAGGTGAATGGCAAGAAAGATGACAGCCATGACCACATCATTGAAAGTCCATCCCTTTCTTATCTGCATTTTCTGAGCTCCAGGGTAGTATCTGATTCAGGCGCTGAAATTTAGCAACATTATTCATGATTCCCTTATTTCATCCTCCTTTTGATCCAGCCCACTTTCACCATATATTAAAGTTCATCCAAGCTTCCCTGGTGCTTTTTTATATCCTAATGTAAATCTCTCTCTAAGAATAGCCTGACCTGTTTTTCATAGCTTGCCTACTTTAGAATCTATTCATATCTTCAACAGCATCGAGGGATGAAGATTTGAGGTACAGACCATTAAGGTACAGACTGGAAGATTAATGTTGAAGATGAATTACCTCATTCAGTTCCGACGTGCCACTTAAAATTTTCATTGAATATATACACATGAAGTTTTCAGAGAGCCGCATACTATACCTGCACACACCAAAACAAGTTATTTCATACATCTAGCACAATCTTTTCAAATGCAATTAAATCACCAAATTAACTTCTGATAACAAGAGTTCCAAGCTTATTTTTCTATATATTATTTTAATTTAATTTAATTATAATTATTTTATTTTTATATTATTTTATGACTGATCCAGCATGGCTCTTTTGGTCTCAGAAATGCTGCCATATTTAGAATTCTCAAATCTGTAGTTACAAAAAGACATAATAAAAATATAGATTGCATAAATCCTCAACCTGGTGCCTTTCAAATTTGTTGGACAAAGTCTAGATAAATGGGTTATTTATTTATTATTAGATGTTATCCTCCTTTATCTGTTTGTAAGTAACTCAAGATGGCAAACACACCTAAAAGCTTCCTCCTCCTATTTTACCCACAACAACAACAACCCTGTGAGGTGGGTCAAAAGAGATGAATAAGATACTTGGTTTCACTACATATTCAAGAATCACTGCTGAGACTATAGTTGAAAAAAAGATAATTTCAACCTTCTGCTTGAATGTCTTTCTTTTTCTCTTTTCCCTCATCACTTTCTTTAGTTTTATAAAACACAAATAATAAGTAAAAGCTTATTTGGAGAGACAAATACCACTATTCAAACAAGCAAAAGTTTATGATACCAGAATATAGCCAGCAGATGGGCAATTATCTAGTGGTTAAGTCCACCGTTTTAGTGATTCTAGATAGAGTCATTAAGAGTCATATACAAGAGTGCCATTGAATAAATGAAATTACTTGAGTAGGTTTTTTTTGAGAAACAACTGAATTCTCTTTATTCAAGCAGTCAGTTTATTAGTCCACTTACTAGATAGATGTTCCATGGGCACTATTGTGCCATTTCAAACACTAGACTTTTGTCACAGACAATCTGAGGTTGCTCTTACAAATGAAGAATGAAATAGCAAAGCATCTAAATTATTTCTAAATGATTTCTTGTCCATGCTTAAGTCATGGGGTTAATATTACCTGTAGAATTTTCATCTGTTATTATATTTGCAATCTTAATACAATATGTGCATTTCATCCATGTAAAGACTGTGATGATATAGTTCAGCAGCAGCCTTTCTATCTTAGTATTCCTTGCCACAATGAGATTATTTATCTAATTTAATCAGCTTAAAGGTTCATCTTGGCCGAAATGTCAATTAGGAATTACACTACTTCACCTCATCAGGAAAAAAAAACCATCCTTGTTTCTAATTGCTTTTTCTTCTTTTATCAGCCAAGAAACTTAAGGAAGCTCTTCTTATCCTAACAAAAGCAGAAAACAAAATCCAATATAGCAGTTACTATCCTTGGAGGCAAATATTCTTTAACTATAATGGCATCTAAAATAAATTCTAATCAGAGGCAAATCCATTCTGTATGAATTATATAAAGTGCAGGCAGCCTTATGATTTCTTGTTCTCAAACTTGAATATGTATAATCACCAAAATAATAACAATAATAAGGTTCCCCTTGTCACGTGAAGTAACTGTTCTCACCTGCGTTGGTTAACCCCATCTTAAGTATTGTGTGCAGTTCTGTGCACTACACTTTAAGGATGCAGATAAATAGAAACGGGTTCAGGTAGGGTAGCAAAGATGGACACTAGGTCCTAGTAGGAAAGACTGAGGGAAATAGATAGGTTTCACTGTGAGGAGGCTAAAAGGAGATATGTTAGTACAAAGTACCAAAAGATCATGTCCTGTGCTTTATTATTCTAGAGCAGTGGTTCCCAAAGTGGGCAGTACCGCCCCCTGGTGGGCGGTGGGATGACTTAGGGGGGCACTAAGAGGCAAGGGGGGGTGGCAGGGGGGCGCTAAGAGGGGCAAGGGGGGCGGCAGGTGGTTCGCCATACCAGTAGCGACAGCTGGCTGGCCACACCCCTGAACCGGTCCTGTCCCCGCGCCCCCACTGCCCATGTCCACCCAATCACCCGCTCGCCGCTTTTCCCGCCATGCTTTTCCCGCCACTCAGCGCTTCCGGCCCACCCACCCCACCTGCGGCCTATATAAGTTGTTCCCCTTTGCCACACGGGTACTCGCTTTGCCGACACCTTGCCTCACCTAGAGCCGCTCACTCGAAAAGGTAAGCATTGCTGGTTGCGGCCTAGCGTGGGTGCCCCCCAATCCCCAGGCTCGCGTAGTTCGCGTAGCCCTGGGGATCGTTTGCGGGCCTCGTGCTGCCCCCCGGGTCCCCTGGTCGCTGCTCGCTCACCCTGTCCCGCCCAGTCTCTGCTCTGCAGCTTGCCTGCCTGAAGCGCCCCTGATCTGCCTGCCAGGTAAGCCTGCGAAGTCGTGGCCTACCTAGCTGCCCCTGCAACCCCCCACCATCCCAGCCTGCCTTCCCTACTCCATTCCCCGTGGCCTGCAGCCCCGATATGCCTTCCCAGTGTCCCTGTGGCCAGCTTGCGAAGGCAGGCAAGCAGAAGGCCACGTGGAAGGCAGGAAAGCATGTCGGGGAAGGGGGGTAGCAGCCTACTCCCTTCCCTGCAGCCCTGGCGGCCTCCCACGCGGCCTTCCCAGTGGTCCCCCACGACCACTTGCCATCCGAGGTCGGCGTCCAGCCCGGCCTGGCCAGTGGGTGGGCGGGCGGCCCTTGATGGAAATGCAGTCACTGAGAGGGGCTGCTGCACATGTGCCCACCCCGTTTCTGCAAAGGCAGAGCCCCCCCTTTGCAGGGCGATCCAAAGAGGGGAGGGGGATGCTGCAGAAAAGGCTGCCTTCCACTCGTGCTGGCTCCGCGGCGCTTGTGGCTCCAAAGCAGCCCATTGGCTTCTCAAACGGCCACCTGCCTGCTCTCTTTGCGGATCGGCCCAGCCGACTGCTAGCGCCACTCTGGGAACTCGGACCGCGGCGCCGGGTTGGAAGCCAGTGGGCTGCTTCGGAGCCCCAAGTCCCGCGGAGCTGGCCACCGTCGCCCCTCTTGCCTTCCTGGCTTCGGCTCCGGGACCTTTGCGGGCCGGGAAGCATTGGGGCGTGCACCTATGGAGCTCCGCCGGGCTCAGGGTCTGCCAGGCTCCAGGCTGGCGGGGGCCTTGGTGGGGCAGGCAGAAAGTGGAGAGCTGGCGGATGGGCGTGCCGGGCGGTCTCCGAGCCTCACCAGGAAGGTAAGCCGAGTGCCGGCCAGAGCACTTTCTTCCTTCTCCCGCCGTGAAAGAAAGATGTTAGGAAGGAAGGAAGGAAGGAAGGAAGGAAGGAAGGAAGGAAGGAAGAAAGACAGAAAGCAAGCGAAG
>QLTV01003957.1:431623-442967 GCA_003457575.1 Thermophis baileyi | reverse complement strand
GGTAAGCCGAGCTGTCGAAGAAAGAAAGATAGACAGACAGAGAAAAAGAGAAAAAGATGGTAGGAAGGAAGAAAGACAGACAGACAGAAAAAAAGATGGTAGGAAGGAAGGAAGACAGACAGAAAAAGAAAGGAGGGAGGGAAGGGAAGGGAGGGAAGAAAGAAAGAAAAAGAAAGAAAGGAAGGAAGAAAGACTTATGACCACAATTGAGCCCAAAATTTTGGTTGCTAAGCAAGAGCGTTAAGTGAGTTTCACCACATTTTACAAGTTGGCCATGCGCACCCGGTCACCTGACCACCAAGCCACGCCCACCTGAAGGGGGTGGGGGTGAGGGGCACTGAGGATGAGTTTGTAGCACCAAGGGGGCGGTGGACTGAAAACGTTTGGGAACCACTGTTCTAGAGTGAAGGCCAAAAAACAAGGCATTTAAGTTTCAGGAAGATATTCTGATTGAATATATGGTGGTGGTGGTGGGGGGGGGGGAATCCTAACTGCAAAATCAGTTGATGTTAAAACAGATTATCTAATGAGAAGGTTGGCTCCTGTTTGTAAATGTGTTCAAGCAGAAGCTATCAGGCATGCTTTAATTTGAATTTTTGAATATATTAATATTTGCAATGCTGCTACATTATTCTATTGTCTTGAGGGAATTATTCAAACTCAGACAATGTATAGTCCTATCTTAAGCAACAGTAAAATTACTTATACCTTCCTTAAAAAAAAAAGCTAAATATATTTTCCAGTTTCTGATATCAGATCATCTGGGTGAATCAAGAATATGAAAATGTTTGTAGAACAGCAGCATAAAATAACATATGTTCATTGACGTGTAATTTTAAGTCGCCTTTAGATAAGATGAGTGACACACAATAAATAAATAAATAGATAAATAAATCTAATTCTTCAGCCATAGCTCTTCATATAATTACATCTCAGGTGTACTGAATAGCCAGGACTCTGCCTAAACAACCAATTCAGCTGAACAAGTATTATCTATATATCAATCCAGCTAGATAGCAGTTTCATCTTCCTTCATTGCTTATACAATGGTCCAACACTTAAACAACTTCCTAAAATAATTTAGTTGGAGAAGAAATTTAATGTGAAATTTGAGGATATATTTCTACATAACTTTATTTCATCATCCAAGCACCCATTTAGTCAAACAAGCAAATATACTTCATCAATTTAGAATCAGAGAATTGGAAGGGACTTAATCCAATCCCCTGTTCAAAGCAGGATCAGGTAGAGTATTTCTGAGGGATGACAATACAGCATCAGTTTGAAGACTTCCATTGAAGACCTCACTATATTATGTGGCAGCTTTCCTTTGGCTGACAGCTTATACAATCAATCTTGCCTACTTCATAATTTTAACCTGTTCATTTTGGGCCTATCTTCTGGGACAATAAAAAAATAAGTCCACTCATTCTGTGGATAATCTTCAGATATTTTAAGTTTCAAACAACTTCCCTCAGTTGACTGATCCATTGGCTAAACAAATGTAGAAACTTTAACTGATCTTCCAGATCCCTTACCATTTTGGTAGCCCTCCTCTGAAGTTGGCCAATGTCCTTTCTGAACTATGGAATACAGAACTAAGTATTCCAAGTAGAATCTGATCAGGGCAATGTAGAGTGGAACAAATATTTTGCATGACTTGGATCCTATATTTGCTTAGTGCAATATTTTATGATGTTTCACTAATCCACAGAAAGCACAAACTCCTTTGGAACTTATTGATTCAGATTAGTTTGAGAGAAAAAATTGGTCAGAAAACCAAAAACTGAACACAAAACCCAATATTTAGAGCTAATAATCATATGGATTGACATATACATGTACCAATTAATGTGTGCATGTGATTACCAAGTATTTTAATCTCCAAGAACATGTACAATAAAAGAGACTTGTCTTCCAAATGCAAAAGCTACCATTTTATTTCAATTTATTTCTACCATTTATTTTCAATGTTTTTTCACAAACAAGAAAATTTAAGCAACCATTGAGTTTTTTTAGTTAAGGAAGGAAAAGTAACTAACACACCATTTCCTTTCCTCTGCCTATCTTATTCTAGTGGGGCTGTTATATTTGCAAAAAATCGTTATGTACAACTGTGTATTGGCCCCTTCTTTTGTGGATTGTCCCAGCAACATTGCTGTTTATGATTCTTACCTAGAGGTGCTATCAATAGATGCAGCTGCCTTTCCCCAAAACTGCTGGCAGTGCAGGGTGTTTTACAGACTTAAAAAAAAAACAATAATAACAACCTGGTAAGAATAAAGCTATTGAATCGAGAAGGCTGAAATCCCAACATTCTGGGGCTCCTCTTGAGTTAAACAAATAGAAAATAGCCAGGCAATGCAAGGTGGCTGGAGTGGAACAAAACTGTAGGAAATTCCTGCAAGTTCTGATGAATTGTTCTTGAACAAAAGGTCGAGAGAACAACAAAGAAATCAGAAGCCTTCAGATTAAGTGAGCTGTCCAATTGGAAGACTGCATAAGAGATGCTACAGGACCTTTATTTTTGTGCTCATTCCTGTTGCAACAAAGAAAATGAAGTACATTCATGGAACTAGGCAGGCATGACTAAGCCAAATGCCAACACTTATATGAGTCAATGCTAAATTATGTGCTTAATCTGCTCACATTTAACTTTGGCTGGGTCATGCCCTGAGAGATTAAGACAGCCTTTCTCTGCCACCCTCCAGAACATCAAAACTCCCAAATCCCAATCTAGGAAAGCTCAAAGGCTCTGGCTCCAAACATCTGGAGGACATCAGATAAGAAAAGTCTGGATTAAGGCAAAGTATTGTGTTATCCATAATTTAATGTTTACTCACTCCTTATATTATGTTCTAAAAAGGCTAAAAATATGGAATGTTTCTGCTCATTCTGGAACCAGAGATTCTCAGATTCATAATAAAAAGTATCTTGACTAATTAAGGTTAAAACCACCTTTGTAGTAGTTATATGCAGAGTGGCAAGTAGGAATTCCATTACTTGCCAATAACCAAGAAGCAATGAATAGGCATTAGGAAAAATTTTGACTGCAATTTGACATGTATTCTTTGAGAGTTCACCCAAAATTTCAAGCTTCCAGTGAGCCATCATGGCAAACTGATGTTAGAAAAACATATTGTGGCTGAAAATGGCACCCAAATGCTTTTGTGCTGCCAAAATCTCTCCAAAGTAAAGAGATTGCAAGGTTATGTGCATGTACCCCACACAGCTGCTTTTGTGAGCAGACAGCAGGAAACACATTCTTTTTGTGGTCAACTCATTATGAGTTGTGAATCATGGGATTTCTTTGTGCTTATAGCCGCTAACATCGTCTATATGGATCATATGTTTGACTGAGGTTCATCTCTTAATCATTTTGTATTTAATTTTTCTCCCATTTGGCTGGTTTTTTTTAATAAGATTGAGAACTTTCAGTCTGGCAAATTTTATTGAAATTACGGGTGAGTTTCCTTCAATTCTTAAAAAAAAAGCTTGTTAAAGATTTGTAACATTTTTTAGTATACAGCAACATAATAATTATTGTTGGATTTAGAAAATGTTAAATCAAGGGATAAAGATGACTTGATTTAAGACTTTGAATCAAATTGAAAAGATCCTCTCTCATGGGAAAATGCTCGTTTATACTTTGAAACTGATAAGATGACTTTGAAAGTTCAACACAGAGGGCACCCAATGGCTACCTTAAAATAAATGTTTGATGAAAGAGTGAAGGAAGAGTTATTTATGTTTATAATACAGGGGTCTCCAACCCCTGGGTCATGGACTGGTACTGGTCCGGGCCCCGTGGGAAACTGTGCAGTGCAAGTGATGGGCGAGAGCGCAAAGCTTCATTTGTGCATGTACAGGATTAGGTTACACACATGAAACCATCTTCTCCCATCACCGATACTGCCGCTCCATGGAGCCAGAAAAGTTGGAGACTGCTACTATGGTATAATAGAATCAGAAGGTGTTATAGAACAAATCCCATTGATTCAACTGAAATTGACTTACAGATGGTTTAAAAAATTATAGCCTATAAGAAAGAGATGAGAACAATGGATTTACAAACTGAAATTGAATGAAGATTTTTAAAATGTTAAAAGATATTTTATCTTTTATACATAATTAATAAAAATAATAAATCAGAAGAGTGATGTGGATAATTTTCTTATATTGGATTTATAAAAAAAACAAAGGTGCTGTTGGAGTTGTCACACTGGAATTACAAAAGGGGCCTGACAAGAATTTTGCGAGAAGAGAGAAAAAGAGTATGAGAAAGCAGATGTTAGAACTTTCTATGATGAATTCAAAGATGGTTGGGAGAAAGAAGAATGAATACAATTCAATTTATTTGATCAAGATTAAAATAATGAATTGTTCTTTCTGGAGGGGTTACATGGTTTTTTGATTGGGACTGGATGATGATGGTTATTTCTGGTAATTGTTTTAATTGTTTTTGACTGGGACTAGACTCTGATTATTTGAGTAGAGGAAATGGGGGATCTTTTAAATATAACTAGATATAAATACAAACGGGTTCAAATTGGGTGTACTAGATAAAAGTTTGCAATACTTATATCTGCTAATGCTTACTGGGTTTCGCTGATTAACATGGACATTTTAAAGACAGGCTTATGGAGAATAGGGTGAGGTGTGGAACAAAGATGTTTGGTTGTGTTAGTGATAACTTGTTGAGTATGCTTGGTGAGGATACAGGGAGAGGTTTTTTCTAAATTTCTTTTTTGTTCCTTTTCTTTCCCCTTTTCTGCACTTTTTAAATTTTTAATATGTCTTTCTGTACTATGTAGTTGCATTAGTTTTATGTGTATAATATAATTTTCAATGAAACTATTGAGAAAGAGAGTCCAACATTTCATTAGCAGAAATTAAATGCCTTTTTGCTCATCATTCAGTTGGATTTCTTTGCTAGTAGCATACATACTGTATATTTAGTGCACTTGATTTATAATATTGAAATCCTTGAATTGGGATTTCTGAAAGCGTCTAAGATGCGTATTTGGTAACACTTCTTAGTGTTCTGAAATGTCCAAGAACTGACTCACCAAATATATTGCCTTGCCCATCACAATGTCTCTAGCATTTCTGGGGAATACATTCACATGGACTTATTAATTTCTTAAACTAGCTTTTTCCCAGAAGCTCAGTGTGGTATATGTGGGTAGGTAATTATGTTCAATGTTTTAATCACAAGAAACCGATATCGTATGTTAGCTAAGGCAACTATTTCCAATACAGACACATAATGAGTTTCAGGGCTAATCAAATTACTCGTCTAAGACTCTAACTAGATGCCAGCAGAACTGGGACAATTTCACATATGGTCAAGAGCTACATAATTAAATTATTAGTTTTTACTTTTAAAAAACTTGAAGATTTTTTTTTTTTTTAGTTTGCTGTCACAAGCTCTATTTGTAATCATTCAGACTACTTTTTTATCCTCTGCAAGTAGGGATTCCCTGTTCTGAGAGAATCACAATTCTCAGCAGGGATAAGAAATAAATGAGAGAGAAAACAGCCACAAACACATCAGTTGCAGCTGGACTGCTTCTAGAAATTGAACTTCTGATGCCATACAGTGATGGGGGAGATTGTCTTGTTTTGGGATTTTTAAAAATTTCATATATGGACGCTTTTAATTAGCAAAACTAAAAGAGGAAATTATCTATACAACCACAGAAAACAAAGTCAAGTGTCCTCTCAATATATAAAAAGACAAACTGTTGTCAACTGTTGTAAGTGATTAAAGTAATTCTTAAAAGGCCTCTGGAAGTCCGCACAAGGAATAAAACTAGAGAGAGCTTGTATTATTTTGATTTTGGAAAACAGACCAGGTGACTGCACTCAGATTTAAGGCAATATCTATATATCACACTGTCTGACAAAGCTTGCCTACTTTTGGTCCTTTTAAAACATTGGCCATGCACTGTAAATGGTTTCTTTAAAAAATCTATTCCCCAATAAATTAGATATTGTAAGATAGATGAGACTGATTAAGAGGAGGAAAAAATGCCAGTGATTTTGATTGCAATTGTATATACAGTAGTAATTAAGAATTACCATGCATGGAACCTGAAGCAAATCTTTAAAAGTTTCTGTTTAAAGCAAGCATGATTCTGTTTTATGTCAGCTCTTGTAGAAATTGTGACTGAACTGAGCAATGATGCAGAACAAAAACTTGCTGGTCCTAGTGTAAAAATGTAAATGTACAGCCCAACTAATCAGCTGTTTAGGCATGGAGAATGATAAATAGACTTTCCTGTTTGCTTATCCTAAAATCCATTCTGTTAAGCGCAGCTGTCTGTCTACAGCAATGGCTGGTGAACCATGCATGCACATTCATATGCACACAGTATCTCTTATTTAGTTAGGAATCTAGTTAGGGATATACACATGGCCCAAAGTTGGTTTAGGCTGGTTGATCCAGTATAAATAGGCATTTGAATTGTTCATTGAAGAGAGAATTGGAACTAACCTCCAGGAGGCTCAGTGTAAGTGAAGCACATTACATTTTCTTCAAACGGTATGACAAGAAGAGGTAGGGAAAATTCAAGAAACATATGCATATGCAAATCCCCAGCAAGTTTTTATCAAAATTCGGAGAAAATGTTTTGCAGCTATGCCTGTGTGTGTGTGTGTGTGTGTGTGTGTGTGTGTGTGTGTGTGTGTTGGAAACTGAGAACAGAAGCTTCATTTGATAAGAGACAATGCTTTCTTATTTGATTTCTTAAAAACATTAGAATGTAAGCATTTTCACCTGATGATTTTGGAAAAGGAGAAAGGTTCCATTAGATATCTGATAATACTTAGTTACGATCTTAAATCAAAAAAAAAAAAATCAATGTGTGGGATTTGTTCCCCTAGATGGAATGTAAGTAGCTTTACCTGATATTTTAGATATTATTCTCTGGATTAAATATACCTCACCCTTTCCTCCTCTCTTGTGTGACCATTATTAAGGAGAATAAGTCCTTAAATTTGTTTACAGTTCATTCTTTGAAAGAACCAACTAAGCTTCCTGTATTTAATGTGGATCAAATAGATAGCTGGACTCCATGGAACCCAACCATCTCTGTCAGCTTTTTTCAAACTGTGTTTAATAGAACCCTGGAGTCTCATGAGAGACTAAGAGCAAGAAAAAAGTCCACTCAAACACAGCCTGGGGTGGTGTCTGCAGCAATTTTTCCATGGTACAATGGGAAAAGGGTTGGTGGGGCTGTTTGGCTGACATTCAAAAACTCCAACCCCGTTGGGGAGGGATATTCGTATTTATGATGAGTCATTGCTTTGCTGAATTTTTATTGGGTTCTGATTTTTTTTTCCAATTGAAAAAATCCTGAAGAAATTTGAAAACCCCTGGGGTAAGAGACAGAGCTGGAACTATAATAGCAAGACTTAGGAGAAGATACAAAGATCAACTTTCTCCTTTCACACCTTTATCTGTTCTCTTTAAAAGGTTCTAACCTTCTGAGCTACCCTGTGTTGAATCTTTTCTCTCTTTTTTTCAGTATCTGACACATCTGAAATTCCTTCTGATTTAAAATAGGTTCCCTCAATCTGCCTCAACTTCAGTTTGACAATACAGTACAGGAAACTTCTTTCCAAATGTGTGTACACATACAGATTGAAATCAGACAAGAAGAATACATATTACCCCTTTCCCCAGCCCTCCCCTTTGCTAAGTCATTCTCTTCACGGAAATCCAGCTTCATTTATGGAGATAAGCATCCAACCACAGCGCTCCAGATTTCTTTAGGGATCTAAAGAGTAAAAAGACAGGTGTGAGATTCCAATAGTATAACAAAAGTCTGATTGTGTAAGCCGACCCTGAGCTTTCTCCCAAGCTTGAATTTATAGCAAACACTTGTAACAGAGTACGCCCAGATCTATCAGCATACAGATTAAGTATTTCTGCATTTCTGTAACCCATTAGTATATAAATATGGCTGGCTGGCGTTATGAAGTTTTACTCCTGTCTCTATAATCTCCAAAAGATAAAATAGACTGACAATCCCTATTGAGTCTCTTACCCAACAATGTCTGCAAATGCTCTCAGAAGAGGTTTTTCTTCATAAGGAACTTCATACTTGGCACACAGGGACTTTACCAATGGTGCTATCTTGTGGTAGTTGTGGCGTGGCATTGTGGGAAACAAGCTCAAATAAAACAGAAGAAGAAAGCATGAGGAAAGCTCAGGAGAAGCAGTTCTGGGGTGGGGGGGACATGCCATGCACTATGGAAATAAATAGAGCCTAGTCTGTTCAACAGCCAGATGAGATAGCTGAATCCAGAAGCGACATGATGGACTGTATTGCTTCAGCATCTAAGATATGAGTACATCGCTTTGAGGCACTACGGCAAGCTTGGCTGGAGCCCAACATCTTTTGCATTCTCTCTCTCTCTCCCTATCCATATATCCAGGTCATTATATATACACTTGTATTATTTATATATACTTTAAACTAAAACTGTGAGGAAAGATTTCATAATTCGTTATTTTTTAAATTTTTCCAGAAGACAGCAATAGCTTAAAGCTTTGGAAAAATGGGTTTTAAAACTCCATGGGTTGTTTTTTTTTGGAGGGGGGGGGAGGTTAGCCTTTCCATTTCTAATTAGATGGAATATTTGGATGTTTTATATGGAAGACCACTGGAATGGTCAAAATGATCAAAATTCAGATGCTTGGCAACTGCTGCCCATTTCACTCTACAATGGTCATACTTAGGACCATTGCTGTGTCCCAAGATCATATGATCATCTTTTGCAACCTTTTGACAAGCAAAATCAATGGGGAAGCCAGATTCACTTAACAACCGTGTTACTAACTTATCAACTGCAGTGATTCACTTAACAACTGTGGCAAGAAAGGTCATAAAATGGGGCAAAACTCACTTAACAACAGAATTTGGGCCTCAATCTTAAGTCGAGGACTACCTGAACAATAGTTTCATGTACATTGCATTTTATTTATTTATTAAATTTATATGCTGCCCATCTCACTCTGCAAAGTGACTCTGGGTGGTATATAAATTTAATAATTATTACATATGCTTGTATCATATAAATTTAATAAATATTACATAACCTTGTAGCATACTGAAATTCTACGGTTATTGCTGTTAGCCAACATTTTTTTCTTATTCCAGCTTCTCCAAGGTGACTATTACATCTTGTGCATGTATTTTCACTGCCAACATTCCTTCAGAAACAAACATTGCTTACTTACTGGTGCTCTATTTGAAAGTTCAGATGTCCACTGAACCAGTCATTGAAAAAAGACTGCTCAATATTACAAGTAGCTACCAGCTGTGAAAGAAAGGCAATTGTGAATTCCAATAAATCTGAATTTAAAGAGATTAAGTTCAAATTCATTACTTTTTTCTTTTTGTTAAAATCTGCCATTACAGTACTGTGGAGATGCTGCAATCTATTACTCTGACTGCAAACTGAAATGGTAATCTTTTGAGTTCTTCAAAATAGTGAGGTATTGCAAGAGGCAGGAAATTAAGAAATAATATGTTTCAAACATTTGGAACAAAGCAGTGTAGATCTGAATTATAGCCAGCTTCATGTTTTTAGAAAAATAGGTCAACCATTGTTCCTTTGTCTCAAGATGCCAGACTAAATTGATATTTGCAATATTAATGATGACTAAGGATTTAGCTAAATTAAATTTTTACTAAATTAAAGACCTAACCCGGTACAGTCTGCTTTGCAAGAAGTGTGGAGCATGGAGGAACATTTTCTTTAGTTTCATCAAACCTAAGATAAAGTCAGTAGGACATTCCCAGTACTCTACCAGACGATCCCAAGCATGGTTGCTCAAAAACTCCCCTGGACTCGGTGACACTTATTCCCAGATAGGAATGAGATTTCAGTAAAGAAAATTTACCTGGGAGCTGAGCCAGTCTCTGTGCTTCTCACTGTCAATTTCCATTGGAATATGATTCATCTGAGTAACCCAAACAAACCAATGGCTTTCCATAAACCTAAAGAGCAAGAAAGAGAGAGGGGATTGAGCTCAAAAGCCTGAAAGCTGTAATCTAGAGAAGCTATGGCCAACAAAAAGATCAAAGATTAGGTTTATGTCAAGTAATTTAATATTAGGTCAGAACAGTCTGAACAGTCTTGAACTTCCCACATTTTGTAGGCATACAGTTGTTCTCTAATGTGTCATTTGCCTTTATTTTATTGATTTATATGTCAAATTTCTAAATCTCCCATCTCCAAAATTACTGTGGGTGGCTTCAGAAGATTCAGAAAAAAAAAAAAAAAAAAAGACAAGCACTACATTTACATTTACATAGACAATTACTGCAACGTATCCGCTCCCGTGAACTCTGCACAGAACTCAAAAGACGCCAAGTCAGGTGACACTGACTTATACATTGATTACCGCGCCGACTGCATCAAAAGCAAGACCCGCAATCCATCCCCCATCATCCAACCCTCCATCATCCAAAACTAGGTAAGCATGCCCCTTACTTCCTCAATACCAACCACTACTAACCTTAAATGCAAACTAATTAACACAAGAAGCATCGTAAACAAAATGCCCGAACTCCTCCTCTTATTAAATACTGCTACATTCGACATTATGTTTGTTTGCGAAACATGGCTAAACGCATCCCTCCTGACTCTATTATCAGAGTAAGAGACTATCATGTTTACCGGTCTGACCGCGAAACCCGCAGAGGAGGTGGAGTAGCTATTTTCTATAAAAAGTCACTAAACTTAAAAAATATTCAAGTTATACATGAACTTGCTCTTCCTGAAACCATTGTCTGCGAACTGTCCTTAAATACCACACTTCGCTTCTTACTATGTTACAGAGCCCTTGATTACGACATCGCACATGCGAACAAGTTAACTTCACTACTAACGTGGGCAGCCTCCTGCCCATACCCTCTTATCTTTCTTGGTGACCTCAATCTACCTCTTATTAATTGGACCCTAAATGAATGTACAACTGAACCCATCCATGCAACCCTATACAACCCTGTTACTAATCTGGGACTAGATCAGGGGTGAAATGCTCCCGGTCCGGTCCGGTCAGACCGGTAAGGGCTGGCGCCGGTAGTTTGCCGCACCGGTAACGATGGCTGGCTGGCCATGCCCCCAAACCGGTCCGGTCTCCGCACCCCCGCTGCCCATGTCCACCCAATTGGCCGCTCAGCTGCTCACCGCTTTTCCCGCTCACCGCTTTTTCTTTAAAATTTTTTTTTTTAAATGGCCGCTTTTTCTGCCACTCGACTCTGCACTTCCGGCCCACCCACCCCCCCCCCCGCCCCTATAAATTTTTTCCCCCAACCCCAGAAGG
>QLTV01003957.1:402505-420907 GCA_003457575.1 Thermophis baileyi | reverse complement strand
GTGACGGAGTGACGGAGCTACAAGTCCCAGGTAGGACGTGCGTCTCACGGCCCAACATGTTCCACCTGCCAGAAATGAGTCTCTGTGAGACTCGTCCCGCCACCGCCGCTGCCTCGTGGAGCAGGACTCCTGTTGTGCCCGTCAGTGGACACAACGCCAAGGAACGTGACGGAGCTACAAGTCCCAGGTAGGACCTGCGTCTCGCGGCCCAACATGTTCCACCTGCCACAAATGAGTCTCTGTGAGACTCGTCCCGCCACCGCCGCTGCCTCGTGGAGCAGGACTCTGCAAGGCCTGTTGTGCCGTTGCATGCACCAACGGCAGAAGGACCCCAGCTGTGCCAGTATGATGAAGTTTGCGGCAGTCCTGCAGTTCGTGCATGCAACGGCACAACAAGCCTTGCTGAGTCCTGCTCCACGAGGCGGTGGCGGCAGGGAGGGGAGGCGAGGCAGCGGCGATGGGACATGCAGACCCACGCTCGCCGCCTACTGCACCCCCAAAATAATAAGCCCCCCCCGATAATAAGGCCGAGGCCATATTTGGGGGGTCAAAAAAATATAAGCCCCTGTCTTATTTTCGGGGAAACACGGTAGCTTCAGAGAGAGTATATAGCCTGTTGCAAAAGATTTGCCATAAAAGGCAAGCTGGTAAAATGTTCCTCACCATTGTGAAATGGAGAGGTAACTTTTTAGAACGAATGATCAAAAGGATTCTTAGACAACGAAAGAGAAAAGCTGCATATGACCAAGGTCTCATTTTTATTTTGTTACTTATGTCTAAGTCTGGTAAAAATGTTCCATATAACAAAGCAAAGGGACAATTAGGAAAGAATAGTAGATTAACTGACTGCACACAGAGAAGAAAATATTCATATTCAGAGAAACTAAATCACTACATCTGCATTTCTTCATCACAGATTGGACAAATCGGGAATTAGTTTTTTTCCATTATGGGCCACTGTGGTGCAGTGGTTAGAGTGCAGTACTGCAGGCTACTTCTACTGACTGCCGGCTGCCTGCAATTTGGCAGTTCAAATCTCACCAGGCTCAAGGTTGACTCAGCCTTCCATCCTTCCGAGGTGGGTAAAATGAGGACCCAAATTGTTGGGGGCAATATGCTGACTCTGTGAACCGCTTAGAGAGGGCTGTAAAGCACTGTAAAGCGGTATATAAGTCTAAGTGCTATTGCTATTGCTATTTTGCCAGCAAAGGGAATTAATAATAAAGCTTTCCAATATGTCATTCTGAGGAACCCTATCAGAGTGATGCAGATTAAAGCAAGAGATGAGGACTAAGAGGGAGCACACTTGTTTCAGACACTGGCTAACAGAAGCGTCTGTAGTATTCCTTTTTCTACAAGGAATTAGTAATTTATTTATTTTTTTGTCTTGAGGGCTAGATTTTTCTGGGTTTCTACTGCCTCTGGAATTTTCTTTGGATCTGAGGCGCTTGAATTCACATCTTTTCATCTTACCTCCACAGGTTGGGTATCTCCCAAGACAAAGAGATGCAGCATGTTCACATCTGGATCTTTCTTAAAGATGTTTGGCTTTGCATGGTGCTGAAAGTGCCGGTGATTCCACCAATTTGCTGAAGCACCCTATGGAAACATATGGAGAATCCATTTTTTTTTAGTGCTGTCGAGGTCATGACTTGAATACCACCAAAGAAGGGGATTAAAAACGTAAGGCCTCCCCTTGATAACTTTGTAGACAGACCATTTGATTTTCTTGGCAATGACACAATAGTTCTCCTTTGCTTTTGATTCTTTTGATTTCTACAAGCCTGTAGTTCGCTGGTTGTCTCTCATCCAATACAAATCTGAGCCCATTTAGCCTTTCTGAGATTAGCCAAGATCAGTGAGGTGCTGTCCCTTAGCAGGACAATTCTTTCATTACAGGTAATAGTTTATATTCAAGATGATAAATATTTATGAAACCAGCTGAAAGAAATATAGAGTCCCTTATATCTCTTTCCTCAAAGTATCTTCTGCAACCAACTAATACTTGACAAGCTACCAAAATGTAAATATAAAAATGTTTGGAGTCCTGCCAAATAAGGATTTCTCCCTCCTTTGATAAGAGTTGCCCAAAAAAGCATGGCATGGAATGGCACAATGGCAGAATGTGGAATGTATACAGTACTTTAGATCACTTAATAGAATTAGAAGACAATTTTCTGGTTGTTGTTATTTGAGGATTGCAACATAAAAAATATTCTTTCTGCTAAAATTGCAGAAATATAACACCTTTTATTAATCTTTTGTCCTTTAGAAATGGGCTGTTAGCCAGAAATCCTCCAGAAGATTAAATATGTTTTTACACAATAATAAAGCAGAAATAACAATTAATAGAATTACATATACAAAAATATGGGAAGACATGGGATCAGGTAACAGCCAGCCTATGAACATGAACAGAAGAAATATTGGCATTTACTATGTTACAGTTAATTATTATTTTATATCTTTGCAAGGAAGAATTTGATAGGTTCAGCTAATTTTTGGAGAGGTGCTCAAAATGCATCATTGGATCATATGATGTGCTCTTTTGTTACAATGGTTCCCTTTTACACAGAAGTTGTTTCATGTATTGCTTTTGTTCCAGAAGGCTTATTGTTTTTGTGGATCCTCATGTTCTTTTCAATTCTATACCAGTGGCTTGGAAACAGAAGGACAATGGAAATAGATACTGCATGCTTTCATGATTACAAAATATAATACCCCAAAGTTGGAAGGACACCCATTCTTCATCAATTATACAATGACTTAAAATGTATTCTCTTTCTGCTATTTAAAAAATTGGATTGCCTACATTAGTTTATGGTGTTTTATTTCTCATTTTGTAATGGTTTTTTTTTTTCAAACAATGCTTGTTTTCCACATGATATGATTTTGTATATATAATTTTTCCTCATGTATATATTGTAATTTTCAAAGAATTATGAAAAGCAAGAAATTATGCATGGTATTAAAATACAAAATAAACTTCTTCCTTCCATTAAAAGTGAGGGCCTGAATTCAGCAAATTGTGTTCCTTCCAACTAGATATACATATCCTATATTTCTTGCAGAAGATTTAACCTGACCCCGAGAATATCTATAGACAATAGTTAATAGACCAATTGCATTGATAGAGCTGTCCTCTATGAATTGAACTAATTTCCTTTAAAGCCATTAGGTAATAACCATTAGAGTTTGTAATTGCAAATTCTACAGAATAATTATAGGTAGTTCTGTTTAGCAACTGACTTGTTTATGCAAATAGACTCTAAAAAGTTGCCAATCCCAATTGTGATTGCTAAATGTGTTATATGGAGATTTTTAAGCAAAGCTGTTCTAAGTGTTCTTCTAATCAGCTTAAAATAGATGACTTCTGTTTATTCATTTTGTGCATTCGATGTATTATCATAAAATCACATTGGAAGTAGCCATAAATGTCATCTAATCTATTCCCTGCTCAGTGCAGGATCTGTTAAAAACATCTCTGAGAGAAGAACATGCAGCTTCTGACAGAAGGCCTCTAGTAAAGAAGAACCACATGTCGTAGCAATCTGTTCTATGGGTTCTTTAGTACGACCAGGAAGTCATCCTGATATTTAGCTTAAACTCCTTACTTACTTACTCCTAGCCTCTTTCAATATTGGCCACGTTCCCTGTTTTTATTGTGCCTTCAAGAGTTTATTGACCATTACTATAATTAACTTATCCTCAAGTAGCTCTTTCAGCTTTGGTTTCTGGATTATAAATTCTTCCCATACAAATGGATATTAAGTTGGATCTAGCTAAAATGATATGATGATTGTAAAGAAAGGTAAGAAGAAAGGTTCTTCTTCTTCTTTAATACTGTTTAGGATCTATGAATGCTGGTTACCAACATACAATTCTCTACACAAACTCTTCTAAAACTGATTGCTTATTCCTTACTCTGAAGCAAATCAGGTAGGCTTGATGCTAGAATTTAAGAGTGAAATATAATCAACTGGTTCTCTAAATTTTCCTGAGTTGGGAAGCCCATTTCCTCTGAGTACCTCCTATCATGATGATATGAAAGGCCCAGAGTTGTTTCAGAAAAGAGTGAGCAACATAGCCTCATTAGATCCTGATGCGATCGGGAGAAACCGGAAGTGTCGCGAGGAGAAACTGGAAGTGTCGTGGCGAGACAGGCTGGAAAATAGCAGAGCTCTGATGAGCTTTGCGAAATCCAGCCTGATAAACCGCTGTCGGGGGGTCTTCGGACCGGAAACATCCTGAAGGGACGGTGAAGAAGGAGAGGCGTCTTGGATGACCTAGAGGAGCAGGCAAGCTCCTCAAACGGTCAGAGACAGATCTTTGAACTGGCGGCAGGGATGGCGGCCATTTTCGAATGACCACTACAAAACTGGGGCAACCAGACCAAGTTTTTGTGCTGCAGCGGTGTTTGGATAAACTGCTGATACCGGGTGAGCAAGTTACCAACTCACAGGTAAAAGGCAATTTTTAATTTGGAATTTAAAAAGATTTCCCAAGCTGAAATAGCAGCTAATTGGCACCGTGGAACTGTACAGAGGAAGGGGAAAAAAATGGAGGTTAAATTTTTAAAGCCCAAGAAGATTGCTTGTATCTTGGATATACTTTTAATTGAAGAAATATAAAAGAGCAGAAGGAAGAAATTTGCGAGAAAATCCTTTTTGGTTTTTTGTGTGGATTTAAAGTTACTTTTTGACAGCTTTGACAACCAGCTGGTGTGAGCATATTGTGGAGTGAAGATTGCATCTACTGGAGAAAAGAAAATATTGCAACAATTTGTGGATTGTAAGAGAGAAAGTGCAGCTGTCTGACCTTGGCTGCAAGAAGATAAGGTGGAAAGGCTGAGAATTTTAAAGGAGTGTTTGTTTTGCCTATACTGCTTGGCTTTGTGTTTCTACGGCTGTGGAGGACAATAAATTTTGGAATTGGATTTATTGGACTATTATTTGAACTGGACACAATAGAAATTGGGAGAAAAAAAAGAGACTATATGGACCTTAAGTGTTAATTTTGATATAATATAAAAAGCTTAAATTGGCAATATGAAGATTTGGATGTATGAGGAATTATTTGTTATGCTAAAAATGTGTGTGAAACTGTAAAAGGTGATAAAAAATCAGAAATGTAGTTGGAATACATAGATGAAATAGGAGAAGAGTCAGACATTTTGCGGGAAGACACAGAGCAAAAAGCAGGAGAGGAGGTGGTAAAAGAGACAAATGAGGAACAAGAAAACAACATAGAAGAAGAAGGGATTGAAAGTAAAAACAATGTGATGATTTCACTGGGATTTACAGTGGTAAGAAAAGAATTGAGAGAGGGGAACATCCCTTAAAAAAGAATCAATCAAAGGGTAAAATGGGAAACAGTGGGAAGAGATTAGAGAAAATTGGGGGGAGAACTACACGAATAATAAACTCAAAAGAGAGTCTTTTCCCTGGAAAACTCTAATTAATGAGAAAGTTTTGGAAGTTACAAGTAATGTTCAGAATGAAAATACAGTATGTTAATAGAAAAAATTATGGTTATGTTCTTTATTTTTTCCTGGAAAACTCTAATTAATGAGAAAGTTTAGGAAGTTAAAAGTAATGCTCAGAATGAAAATACAGTATGTTAATAGAATAAAAAATATGGATATAAGTGGAATTTTTGAGAGACCAAAGGAAAATGGTTAAAAAGGGAAGGCTAGTGGAAAGAAAGAAAGAAAATAAGGTTCATATTACTAGATTTAAGAAAACTGTAATAGTATTATTAATGGTGGATAGTTAATTAAGTTAAAGGTATATGGTAAAATAGTTTAGAAGTAATTAAGATATATGATGATGTATATTACTTTTGGCAAAACAGATTTAGCAGAAAAAAAAAGGGATGGGAAATTTGATACATTTTTAATTGTGCACTGTTAATTAAATTAAAGGGTTTTTGTGTAAGATTTGAGGATGACGATGTATATTGATTATAGTAAAATAGACAGTAGATGGAATGTGAAAGGGTAATTTGATTTATTTTCAAAGACAATTTAAATTAAATTAGATTAATGAAATCATGAGAAGGAGTTGAAATATAGTGGGACAGAAAATATGAGAAATGTATGTAGTAAATAGGATAGTTAATTGATGTTATTGTAAGGGATTAGGAATCTAGGGCGATTAGTAATATTATGTATATATTAAAGAAAATAAATAAAGATAAAGAAATATGTAAGGAGAATATTATGGGTTGGAAATGAAACGGAGAGATGATAATGAAATGGATTATGTATTTGGAAAGCTATGTATGATTGATCTGGACAACACTTCGTTCATAAAATATGTAATGTTTGTTGGAAAAAAATAAAAAAAAACTTTTTATAGGAAAAGATCTTGATGCGATCATTCTATTGTAATTTGAAAGGCATAGGCCTTACCTTCAAGTGACCAATCACAAACTTATGAACTATATGGTTCCATACAGACTTCTGAAATACAGAGAGATGTCCAAAGTCATGCTGCAACCACCCAGCCTGGGCCTGGAAAGAAAAGAAAAGGATTAAGGAGTGCAAAGATACCTTTAAGATGGCACAGTGGGCATCTCACCATCCATGAGCTGCACATCTACAGTCTCTTCATCTAAATTTGAACTACAAAAATCAGAGCTTAGTAAACCTACAAAACTACAAAGTTCATTCCTTCCCTAAAAAGAGGAGAGGAGAATTCTGCCCCTGCTCCATACAGTAACATCATATAACTGATCTACGTCTTATCTTCCATTTTAATTAATGGGACAACTGACTAAATTAAAGTTGCCCATTCTTGTTTTATACAAAAACACATGTATTTATACATGTTTTCCTCTCAGAGTTCTGTATGCTTTTGTGATTGAAACAAAATGAATTCAAACACCACATTGCCTGCTCATAACCCAAAGAAATGGTCCCCAAAGTTACTTTTAGTAGACCTACAGCAGTCCCTGTCAACTGTTTTAGAGAGAAGGATGTTTGGAAAGTTCCTAACAGCAATCTGCCTTCGGCATGACCTAAGCGTAGTTCATAAAATTATCTGCTACAACGTCCTACCTGTAACCGACTACTTCAGCTTCAACCACAACAATACACGAGCACACAACAGATACAAACTCAAAGTGAACCGCTCCAAACTCGACTGCAGAAAATACGACTTCAGCAACAGAGTGGTAAATGCCTGGAACTCACTACCTGACTCTGTGGTTTCATCCCCAAATCCCCAAAACTTTACCCTTAGACTGTCTACTGTTGACCTCACCCCAAAACATCAAAAAAGAACAAAAGAAGACACACAAATTTATCTATGTATATCATCCCCAAATCCCCAAAACTTTACCCTTAGACTGTCTACTGTTGACATCACCCCATTCCTAAGAGGTCAGTAAGGGGCGTGCATAAGCACACCAGCGTGCCTACTGTCCCTGTCCAAATGTTCCCTTTTATTTGTACCCATCTTATGTATTCAAACAATGTTATACTTATATATATTATCAAACACCTACTTGACAATAAATAAATAAAAATAAA
The DNA here is from genome assembly GCA_003457575.1 of Thermophis baileyi. Lineage (NCBI taxonomy): Eukaryota > Metazoa > Chordata > Lepidosauria > Squamata > Dipsadidae > Thermophis > Thermophis baileyi. The sequence continues at coordinate 413,373 of QLTV01003957.1, read as the reverse complement.
ATAATCCTTCTCCAAATACTGCATCTGTGTTCAAAGGGAAAAAAAAATCTGAATGCAGGTAGTCCTCGATGTATGACCACAATTGGGACCAGAATTTCCATTGTCATGCAAGGCAGTTGTTAAGTAAGCCTAATTTTTACAACTTTTTTGTCGCAGTTGTTAAGCAAATCACTGCAATTATTATGTGACTCATAAAGTCATTAAGCAAATCTGACTTCTCCCATTGACTTTGGAAGCCAGTTGGGAAAATCACAAGTGGTGATCACATGACCCCAGGATGCAGCAACCATTGTAAATACATGCTAGTTGCCAAGCACCTGGATTTTAATCATGTGACTATGGAGATGTTGAGACAGTCATTAGTGCAAGATCCGGTCATAAGTCACTTTATAAAAATACCAATGTAACTTTGAACACTTGTTAAACGAATGGCTGTAAGTCGAGGACTACCTGTAGATATTTTTCCATTTAAATATTTTTCCACAATATTTGACCCTGCAGCTGAAATCTCTGCACTCGGAGAGACCATCCAGTACCTGGCCATCTTGTCACTGCCTCTTTCCCTACCCTGACGCAGATCTGCAGTTTCTGCATCTCCTCCAGTTTCCTGCTTTTGCCCAGACTCTCTTGCTTCCTGGACTTCAGTTCTTAAAATGAGACATTAAATAGTGCAAGTGGCATTCTATACAACATTTGCAAGCTGATCTTCAGTCATTAACACTCAATTGTGTGGAACACAGGATATTCGGTTGTCATTACTCTAGGCCTGGGCAGTGATGAGACCTCGTAGGATTTTCTTTTACTTGGCAAAAACCAATTAAAAAAAAAGCGAGGGGGGGGGATAAATTCAATCAGTTTGCAAGTCAAAAGCAGACAGATTGCAACTATTTGGGGTGAGAGCAAAAAAAAAATATTGGGAACAAATCATCTTTCTAATAATGACTAACTGATTTTAGTTTCTTGAATTATAATTTTTTTCACTTTCCCCACCAAAAAGCACAGTCACCTGGAAGTTTAAGGAACTTGTGCATTTATTTAAAGAGTTCAATGACAGATGAACATTGTGACCAAGCATGGATAACATTCAGTATTTAGCAAACAAAATCTCACCTGAGAGACTGTGAGGATGATGGAAAGTACAAAGGTTATGCTCCAACTTGTCCCACAATATGATACCATTAACCAAGCCAAAATTTCCATCACAATGATGTGAGCCAAATAAAGGGAGAAAAATACAGGATTGGATTTGAATAGCTTCATGTCCTCTGCTGTCTTTCTCAGGGCACGGAAATCTTCTACTAGCTGAGGCTGAACAGAAGAAAAAACAAGTTATTGGATGTTTTATACTGAAATGGGCCAGAGGTGGGTTGCTGCCGGTTTGGTCCGGTTCTATAGAACCGTTAGCAGAAATTTGGTGTGGTTCCCCGAACCGGTAGTGACCTCTGGCTGGCCACGCCCCCGAACCGGTCCCCGGTCCCGCTCGCTTACCCCACCCAATGCTCACCCCGCCTGCCTGCCCACCCCGCCCAACCACTACTAGCAGAATCTAGCAGCGTACATCTGCTCACGGCTGCTAAGGTAAGGCCGAAGGACACGTGCTGGCAAGGGAGAAATGGCAGAGGGGTGATACCAGCGGCGGGTGGACCGATGTGCGTGGGAGATCGCGGCACCGGAGCTCTTCCCGTGCATTTCCCCCAGCCGGCCTGGCCTGCGAGGGAAGCACACAGAAGATCCTAGCTGCAGTTTACTTGTGAGCAACATTGGCCGGGAGAGGCAGGGAAAAAGGCCAATGGCGCTTACGAGTAAACTGAGGCTCCTAAGGGGGTCGAGCCTCCCCGCTCACAACATCTTCATCTGAGGGCATCGCTGGCAGCCCTTTCCTGCGTCAGGAGGGCCGTGCTCTTCCCGCTGCTGCTTGGCCTCCTCAATGCAGGGAGGCAGGAGGCGGTGGTTTCTTTCGCTGCATGCGCGCTGCGGGTGGCGAGCAGCAGAGCAAGTAAGTCAGCAATCTGCCGGCTGCCGTTTAGAGCAGGTTTAGCATGTTGTGCTCACAAGTAAACTGCAGATTAGAGGCAGCCAGCAGATCGCTAGCTTACTTGTTCTGCTGCTCACCGCCTGCAGCTCCCAGGCAGCGAAAGAAACCACCGCCTCCTGCCTCCGTGCATTGAGGAGGCCAAGCAGCAGCGGGAAGAGCAAGATACCTGTTTAAAAGAAAATAGAAAAATGGCTATTTGAGTGTTTAAGGTTGCAGACCCCTGAGTTAGGCAAACACCATGGCCGTTAAATGAACCATTAAGCGAACACTGTGGTTGTTAAACAAGTCTATTTTCCCCAATGGGCATTTTTATATGATCTTTAGAGTCTGCTTTAGCAGGAATGTAATTTCCTGCTACCTTTGATTGCTAGCAGGTGTAAATGTGTGTGTGTGTGTGTGTGTGTGTGCGCGCGCACGTGCGTGCGCATGTGTGTGTGCATATGGCTGTCAAAACTCCAAAAACAGGTCAAGTAGCTCTGGGGAGGTCAGTCGTAAATTTGAACACTTGCTATGCAACCGGCCATTAAGCGAGGACCACTTGTATTTGGTTTGCCTTAAGGGTTCAGAGCTGTATGGAATCTGGTTTCCTTTAATCCTTTGGGGGATTGCAAAAGGTCCGGATGCAGGAATCCTCGTAGGGGGAACTAGGATCGTGACCACCTAGCCACGCCCTCCCAGTCACATGACCATGAAGTCACGCCCACCCAGTCACATGACCATTAAGCCACGCCCACCATCACATGACCATTAAGCCACACCCACAAAATAAGCCATGCCCACAGAACCGGTAGTAAATTTTTTTAGGACCCACCCCTGAAATGGGCGTCTTCACTTTTAAGCACTACACAATCTTCACCCTGCTATCCCTGCTCTGTCAGGCCAATGCTGAACTTCATGGATTCAGTGCTTGATTGTGTAGCAAGACTTCTATATAATTTTCATAGTCATATCTACTTCAACTGTCCTGTAAAATCATTAAATACCATACCATACCATACCATACTATACTATACTGTACTGTACTGTACTGTACCATAGTACCGTACCGTACCGTATCATACACCATACCATACCATACCATACCATACCATACCATACCATACCATACCATACCATACCATACCATACCATACCATACCATACCATACCATATCACACCACACCATACCACACTACACTACACTACACTACACTACACTGCATCACACCATATAGAGCCAGTTGCAGAGGCTGAGGCTCCTGTTTAGAAACCAGCAGACTAGTCTCCCCCTTAGGCATGAAAGCTGGCAGGGTGATTTTGGGTCAATCACTCTCTCTCAGCCCTAGGAAACCACTTCTGAAAAATGGCAAACCAAGTCTGAAAAACCTTGCCAAGAAAACTGCAGGGACTTGTCCAGACAGTTCGGAGAACTGGACACAAACTGAACAGAAGAAACAAATATTAATATTGGTCTAGTAGTGCAAGGGTGTCAAACTCAGGTCGTCATGTTGTCGTCACTTTTCATGTTGTCATCACGTTGTCATCGGGACTTTTCCCCCTTTGCTAAACTGGGCGTGGGCATGGCCAGTGCGTGACGCATCCGGCCTGTGGGCTGGGAGTTTGACAGCCCTCGTCTAGTGGTTAAGGCACTAGGCTAGAAACCAGGAGATGAACTCTAGTCCTGCCTTACTCATGAAAGCTAGCTGGGTGACTTTGGCCCAATCACACTCTCTCAGCCCAATTCACCTCACAGTGTTGTTGTGGGGAAAATAGGAGGACAAAGGAGTATGTTTGTCACCTTGAGGTATTTATAAAAATAATACAGGTGGGATAGAAATATAATGATATCATGATATGATATGATATGATATGATATGATATGATATGATATGATATGATATGATATGATATATGATTGATATATGATATGATGTAACATAACACAACAAAATATATTATATGCACCCTGATTTTCAGAATGCTACATTCTAGATCCAAGGATACACAGAACACAGAGTTCTACTCTTTATTTCTGAACTGTTCTTGACTTTAGTGTTGGCTGCTAAATGAAAGCTCAATAATTTGACATGACAGGTAACTATTTGGAGTTCAGAGCAGTAGAGATCTTGCTGTTCAGCCACATCTGTTGTATCATCCTTCAGATGTAGATGGCACAAATTTAGGGAAGCTCTTTTACACAAGATCTTCTCTATATAAATGGTAAAATGGTAATGACTCCTTTGAGATTCTTTGAGTTCCTGATCATGAAGTTTGGAGGGTACCAAAGTATTTTGCCATTGCAAATCGTGGTGGCTGCTGTGGCCATTATCAGAACTAATTTAATGAGATATAACATGATATACCTTATGCTTCTCAATATTTCCACCTAGCTGTAGGCTGTAGGAACAAATTAATACCACTTAAGCATCACCACCCTCTTTGTTTGATATGGAATACTGAAAGCATTAATGGAGCATTTGCAGGGTGATGTTTAGACATTGGCTTGTGGTCCTAATTGTAACCTCCAAAAAGAGAAAGAGGGAACAGAAGGGCTTTTGCTTGCAACTGCTCAACCAAAGCAGAGGGGCTGAATAATTGATAGCTTGAACAGCTGGGAGTTGCAGGATTCTGAATGGCTGGGAGACAAGGGACAGATGAGAAAGAAGAGGCAGGGACATATCTGTGAAGCTACCTTCCAAGTCAGAGTTCAGAAAAGCTTCAGGTTATTAAAGGGCCATGCACAAGTTGCTTTCAGTCAGAAAAACCAGACATGATCTCATGTGAAGAAGAAGGAAAAGGGAGAGGGCTGTGAGCACTTTAGATTTGAAGATCTAAATCTTCAATCCTGAGAAAGATGCAGGGATTAAGGAATTCCCAACAGATCCTACATGCACACCTATCTGCCTTCCAAAATGGGGTTTTTTTTGCTTTTCATTTTAAGTTCTATATCTATCTATCTACTATCTATCTATTATCTATCTATCTATCTATCTATCTATCTATCTATCTATCTATCTATCTATCTATCTATCTATCTATCTATCTATCTATCTATCTATCTATCTGATTGGTTTGATGAGCAGTAATTGAGAGGAGGTAGGGAGCAAAATCCTAGCAGGTGGAATAAGAAGTGATGAAAAATCCCTGAATATTTGCTTCCCTAACTATTCCTCCTTCTTGGCACCACTGTTTCTAATCTCAGCTGCATGCTTAGGCTTGTGTGAGGAGTCTGAGCTTTGCTTCAGCAAAGTTCACACTTCAAAGGCAACACAACAGTCTTCATCAAGGTTTTTCATATCATCTTAAAGCCTCAATCAACAGTTGAGATATAGGAATAAAATTCTGCACATGTTTTGAATGGACAAATGTCCTTGCACTTTTAGTATTGCAACTGGAACTTCCAATTTTGAAACCATCAGAAGTTCAGAAGACAGGCTTCTGGATGAGAGATAACAAGCTAGCACATCTCTGAACAAATAGAGATGATGTCATGGTCATGACCAAAAAGTGTGAAATAGAGCAGTTCTATGGAAGAGAATATATGTAGCTCAGAGTGGAATCATATAGAGCCGAGGTGGCGCAGTGGTTAGAGTGCAGTACTGCAGGCTACTTCAGCTGACTGCTAGCTGCATTTCGGCGGTTCAAATCTCACCGGCTCAAGGTTGACTCAGCCTTCCATCCTTCCGAGGTGGGTAAAATGAGGACCCAGATTGTTGGGGGCAATATGCTGACTCTGTGAACCGCTTAGAGAGGGCTGTAAAGCACTGTAAAGCGGTATATAAGTCTAAGTGCTATTGCTATTGCTATCTTTGTGTTCACTGTGCTTGTTTGTTTGTTTACCAATGTTTCATTGTCCAACTGGGTAACACCAGTGCTAGTGGGTTTGGGATTTGCTCCCTATTTATATACAGTACTTTGTCCCCTCAGTGGGGATGTGATTTTCTCCTTGGTAGTTCCTTGATTAAGGTATTGATTGGGGAATTGTTTCCTGCAAGATTGCTTGTCTAGTGTTAATGCTTATTTGGGCATTGGTTGTTGGAGAGAATGTATTCTGGTCTTTTTATTTCCACCTTAGCCTTTTTATTGTCTCTTTTGAATGGTATGTAAGTATAGCTTAGCTCTATCTGTCTATTTATGATACATTATCTAGTGACTTGTCTGAATGCCAAACTTCTAGGAATTGCCTAGCATTTTTGGATTTAGCTTGGTGTAGGATGCTCAGTTTCCCAGTTGAAACTGGTTGAGTCTCATGTAACCTCTCCAGATAAGGACAGGAGAGCACCCACTTGTCCTCCAGCCTCTCCCTGCTATCCCGAGTCTCCTCATGGCAAGATGGGTGGCAAATAAATTTAATAAATAAATAAAATCCCCACAGGATAGCTGTTTCCTGTGTGTCTTAATGCTGGGAAATGGAGAGGAATTATCATACTTTCAACAGCTGTGCAGATTTTTAAAGGACTAACCTCATTTTCTAATCACTTTTATGAGTTACCTATTTAGCTATCTGAACATAGATCTTCAATAGAGATAGAGATCTTCAAAATAATAAGTTTGCAAAGCCACCCGGTGAGTTTGCCTTCATTCCAGAAAAAAAGAAAAATTAATTATAAGCCCTAAGAACTTAAAGAATTTGAAATAAACAGCAAAAAACTAAATAAAATTTTAATTCAAGAAAGTTATAAATGAATTAAAGGATCACACAAATTTGGATTATTAGTACTTTTGCTATAAGATTTTGAAAATATTTAAATAAACATCACTTTCATGGGAATCAAATTCTTTAATCTACCTTATGTTCTAATAGAAATTTGAGACTTTATGATTTCAGATATTCTACACTAAAGAGGACTAAAGATTTCAGGCATAAAAAGAAACAGAAAAGAAAAAGAGAGAGGGACAGGATTGTTTTTGTTATTGGTCAGCAATAACAAAATGACAGAGATTGGTATGACATTTGAAATACTCCAGGAGATATTTGAAGAACGGGGACAGAAACTAGCAACTACAATGTCAGCAATGATGTCTGCTTCTATGGATTGACTCTGTCCAAAGGACATTAAAAAAGAAATGACAGACATGAAAGAGAATACCTTGGAAGATCTACAAGATGAAGAGCTGAAATAAACATCATTCAATGCAGAAATATTATACTGTAAAGAAGTTGTTGAAATACTGGAAAAGTTTAAAAGATGTGGATTATAGGACAGAGATGACACAGTAGAAATACAAATGATAAGCTTTATTGGATTCACAAAAGAGGTTTGCTAAACCTCAAAGAAGCCTTTGAGATGGAAAAAACTGACAAGATATTAAATCATTGATAACATCTAATTGAATTAAAGATAAAAATTGGTAGAGACAAAAGGAAGAAGTACAAAGTTGGTTTGTTTGGCCAAGGTTAAAATAAGACATGTTTCTATAAAATTCTGTGAATCCTTTACATACATTTTGCTGAACCTGATTTATGGATTTCCATATGGATAAGAGATGTGTTATAGGAAGAAGAGATACATGTATGCAATCTTAGAGATTGAAAATTACTAAATTTGTTTGTAGTTCTTGTGATGAAAAGTGGAAGTCATTTCTTTAAATATTTCTTTTCTCTTTCTCTTATTTTGCTTCCTTTTTTGCTTATTTTCTTTTCTCTTGCACTTTCTATTCTTTATTTTCCTTTTCGTTTCTGAGTTTAGTTTGCATTATCTTTTATGGAGGAGGGGGAGGAGGGGGAGGAAGAGGAAGAGGAAGAGGAAGAAGAAGAGGAAGAAGAAGAAGAAGAAGAAGAAGAAGAAGAAGAAGAAGAAGAAGAAGAAGAAAGTAAAGCAACATTTGGCTCTTCCAAAGATTGATTCTTTTCAGTCTTTATTAAAATGAAGCACCCCTTCAAAGATTTACACAACTCTATTGGGTGAAATATCTTAATGCTTTATGCATGGATTTCCTTCAGCATATTTTGTTGCCTGAGAGGAGTTCAGCTAATATTAGGGAAGGAGACACATCAATGTATTCCCAACTTAAGGCACTTGCAATTTCTTCAGTATCTTATCTTGGTCTTCAGTTTGTCTATGTTTCGTTATTATCTTTTCCACTTTATTTTCTTGCTACCCTATTTTTAACCTCAATCCTTCTCTCCATTTCTCTCTTACAGATGCTTCATGTGATGCCACTTCCTTCAGGCGCTTTTTGGTCTTCCCATGTAAAAGAAAAGGAAGCCATCTCGTACTTACATTCTTTCCTCTATCTTGGTTGGGTTCTCCTGGAGCAATTTCTCCGATCAATAATGGCTTAAGAAACTTCTTTACAAAGGTGATATCTGGATGAAAGGCCCGAAATGCATCCTAGAATAAAAAAGAAGAGATGGATAAGCATTGCTATCCTAAGAGACTTTATCTACATTATACCTCTGACATTCATTTCTGATTCTCCCTTCTGACTGCAACTATTCACTAGGAATTTTTTACCCCTATAAAAAAATGAGAAAGTACAGGCTGAGACATGGTTAGAGTTAAACAATCTAGAATGACTTAATTCTCATTCATAAACCTGGTTGTATGATAGTTGTCTTCCCTCATTATTCCCCTTCTCCAAAGTAAAGTTTCTTTATATGCAGTTATGGCCTAGTGGTTCAGATGCTGGGCTGTTGACTGAAAAGTTGGCATTTTGCGGCCCAAGCACCACATAACAGGGTAAGCTCCCATTCTTGCCTTAGCTCCTGCCAACCTAGCAGTTTGAAACATGCAAATGTGAGTAGATAAATAGGTAGCACTTCGGTGGGAAGGTAATAGTGTTCCATGAGGTGCGCGCCTCAGCGTGTAGTCATGCTGGCCACATGTCCAAGGAAGCATCTTTGGTCAAAGTTGGCTCCCTCAGCTAAGAAGTACGGATGGGCAAACCGCCCCCCCCCCCCCCGAGTTGGACATGACTAAGCAGGGGAAATCTTTACCTTTCCTTTTTATGAACATTTGGCATCATTATTTTAAAATGGGATTTCTCATCGAAGCCTCCCTCATGTACAGAAATGCATGACTGCTAATTTAGCCCTTCTATAATCCACACTAAAAAAAATAAATCAGTTTTTTTAAAAATAAAGTCTTCCGTTATATTTTGTTCTTTTTAGAGCAGAACTAAAGGGACAAGGTTAGGATGACAAGGATCACCAAATAGCTAAAGAGTCATGAGCTTTCAGGTAAGGATTAGCCTATTGATCATTTAGTTTTGAGAAATGCTTTTAAGAAAGGAATGATTTGGAGGAAAATTATTCCTTTTTACCAGATCAATAACTTGAAGGAAAGAGTAACTCTGTATTGTCTTTTTGGAGAAAGCTGAACTGTTTCTTTCCTTCCAGAAACAGCAGCAACATTTTTCTCCATAGGAGTTGAATTTGAAGGTTTTTCTCCTACCTCTTAAAGGGTAAATGAAAGTTGTCCCCCCTCCACTTTTCTTGAAGGCAGCAATTTTAGTATTTTTTTGTTGAAGTCCCGCTGAAGCTCAAATTTCCCTCTATTTTCTCTGAATATGGAACAACTGGGAAGGGGGCACCATCAGATACAGTATATGTCTGTGGGCTACATGTGGATACATTTATACACACACACACACACACACACACACATCATATAGAGAACATATTTACCAAAGAGTTTTACTCTTTAAGAGTACTAGATCTTGGGAACATCTTGGTATTGTCATAACCTGAGGACATTTAATTAAATTTGTTAATTCAGGATATGCAAATGACTTCCAACTTGGATTTGAAGGGAGATCAAACAATTCCTGAAAAGTAAGCCTATCAATAGCTGTTAATTATGGTGAGACTATATTCCCCCTGTTATTAGAGGGAGGGTGGCTTCTCTTTATAGAGCTCAGTGACAAACACTAGTGGAGCTTGGCTGGTTTCAAAATGTATGATCAGACCTGGTTAGTACTTGGAAAGGAAACCATCAGGGAACAACAGGGCAATAGACCGGATTTGAAAATAAAAAAAAATATGAAATAAAACAAAACCACGGGGCTACTACAAAAGGGTTGACTGCTTGGGGGGCAGTAATGAGGAAATTCTCTACATCTCTGCAATCATCTTGAGTCATCTGGCACTCTGCAGACCAGTATAGTTAACCCTATGAAAGAAGGCAATGACAAATCATTTGGAGGCTGCTGCTGAAGAAAACCACATGTAATATGTCCATGTAATTAGCAGGAGACTCAAGGGAGTCTTTATCTTTTCATGCTTCTTAAAAATAGTTGTTAAGGAACGCTCGTGGGAGAATATTACTACATTCATGTTCTGCAAATGGGCTTTTAAAACCATACATAATAACTGGCTTCTGTGGAAGCTGAATGATCAACCAAAGGGAAATGCAGAAAAATTCTTTTTTTTTATTAGCTGAAAACTGTGGTAGAAACTATATTTCTAATGAAATACAAAACGCTACAGTGGTAGTCCTCAACTTATAACCATTCATTTAGCAACTGTTCGAAGCAGGGGTGAAATGTACTTACCGTGTTTCCCCGAAAATAAGACATGTCCCGATAATAAGCCCAACAGGGCTTTTCGGGACATGCGTTGAAATAAGCCACCCCCCGAAAATAAGCCCCCCCATTACTTTCCGGGGGGAAAGGGGGGGGCATGCCGGGAGGCGCTCTTTTTGCTGCGGGCACTTTTTTGGCCGGGAGAGCGAGAGCAAGTGAGAGTCGAGGGCACGCACACCCCACGAGACTGCTCGGCTCCTCTGGGCTCTGCCTCTGCCAGCGTTTTCAAACGCGCTCCTGCCTCCGAGGAAGAGAAGGGGAGCCTTGATGGCTGCCTCGCCGCCCCATCTCAGGCAGGAGCGCGTCACAACGCTGGCAGAGGCAGAG
>QLTV01003957.1:390246-400275 GCA_003457575.1 Thermophis baileyi | reverse complement strand
GATGTCTTTGGGCCCATCACAGGAGACTGTGAGTTCTAGTCCCACCTTAGGCATGAAAGCCAGCTGGGTGACTTTGGGTCAGTCTCTCTTTTAGCCCAATCCATCTCATAGGGTGGTTACTGTGGGTAAAATAGGAGAAAGAAGAAGTATGAGATATGTTCACCACCTTGAGTTATTTAAATAACAAATCTAGATTTTTTTTAAAAAAATAATAATATTTGGCTCCAGTTACTCCTGAGGCTTAGTTTTTGATCAAATGGGCTTTAGTTCGTGAAAATTCCTGCCACAATAAGTCTATAAGTTGATCAAGAGCCTCTAACTTTTTGCTGTGTTTGCTGCAACACAAATTTTCTGCCGTTCTGAAGATCCAACTTGGCATTTAATTGCTTAACAGCTGTCTCTCCCCAGGTTAAGTTGGCCAACAGAGACATTGTAAACAAAGCTTTCATGGACAAAAAAACAGATCAGGTCAGCAAATTGGTGTTGGTTAGCTTTGTATTTTGGGGGTGGGTGGGAGTAGGTAAGCAACCTATTGAACCTTTGTAATTGTTTTGCAACAGCAAATGATGATTAGAGTTTAATTCCATAGATGTTACACAGCAGGAAATTTCTTAATCTCTAATTAAAGGTAAATTACTTTCCAGGAGGTTGAAATCAAGATTATTATCTCTCACTTCTTGCAGGATGCGATCCTGCGGTAAGATTGGACAATTCTGTATTTGGTTTTGCTGCCAAAGAATGTAGGAAAAAGGGCAGGGGTGGGTTTCGCTTACCTCCCCTACCGGTTCGGAAGTGCGCGTGCCGCACACGTGCCATCGTCACATCCAATTTTTGACCCTCTGCGCATGCACAGAGGGTTAACCAGGAAGTAACGATGTCCGGGAGGGTGGGCGGAGCCTCACGCCACCGCCGCTACAGAGGGTTAAAACCAGGAAGTAACAACGTCTGGGTGGGTGGGCGGGCGGAGCCTCGCACTGCCGCCGTTACCGGTTCACCGAACCACAAGCCGCCGCCGCTACACGCGATCCGGACAGAACCGGCAGGATTTCACCACTGGTTCGAAGTTATAACAGCACTGAAAAAAGTGACTTATAAATGGTCTTTGCACTTAGGAACGTTGCAGCATCCCCCGGATCACGTGATCGCCATTTGCAACCTCCCCAGCCAGCTTCCAACAAGTAAAGTCAATGGGGGAAACCAGTTTAACTTAATGACCACATGATTCACTTAACAACTGCAGTGATTCACTTAACAATCAGGGCAAAAAGCAACTAGGAGCAACTCAATAACAACCATCTTGCTCAGCAACAGAAATTCTGGTCCCCAAGTGTGGTTGCAGGTCAAGGACTACCTGGACTACCAGCTTTTTGTCTATGCAGCTGAGTTTCTCCCATTGATTAGCTGCAGCACTTCAAAAGAGAGGATTCCACAAGCCTGCTACATGGTTATTTTTGCTAGAGATACCAACATTGGATATGGGATCCCTTGTATACCATGCTCAAATATAAATGGTCCTAGCAGCTTCCCACTGAACTGTTTTATTTGATACAACAAGAAACCTGCATCCTCCATCCATGTCATTGTACTGTTTGATGTACTGATCCATTTTCAAAGATTACATGCAAAGGAGGGTTCCACTTTTCCCAGTCTCCATTTTTCCTACAAGGTTGATAATCATTATTCAGGGGACAAAGTTGGATTTGTCATTTGCATGGCTGAATTCGTATTTCAACTGCAAGAGGATTATGTTGGAAGTGTAAGCAACTGTGAAACAGATATACTCTTCAAGACACCGCCCTCCCCTTCCATTTAGCTCACTAGTAGCTTTTCTTTTTAAAAATCTTTTTTCTTCTAAGATTAGTATAATCAGAAAAGACCCTTCTTCATTCAAACAGATGTCAGGACAGCTTGTCTGGAAACTGGAAGTTTGGCAGAAAGAAGCTGTGGAGGCCTACTGCTGAGTCAGAGAATTGTTCAAAGCAACTTCACATAAAAGGTTCTCAGACAAGGCAGCAAAAGAAACAAGTCTTTAGCAGGTCAGAATGGCCTTTGCAAAAGATTATTGGACAGCATCATTTAGAGCCAGAGAAAATATCAGATTCCTGAAAAATAACCATTAGGGCCTAATACCTGGATCTTTTGCTAGTGGACTAAAGGATGTGTGAAGATTGAAAGGAATTTATTCTAGGAACTTCAGCCAATGTATTCTCTATTTCTGCTGCTTTTTAGCACTTGCATATACCATAATTTGCTTCTAACAGGGCTTAAAGGAATAATTGTTACAATCCTACACATTTGATTATTTTCTTTAAGCAAAGAAAAGGTAATTAATAATGAGCATGGATCTCCTTAAGAGCCATGATACCCCGGGGTCAAATGTGTCCTTATGGACAGGCACTAGGGAAGAAATGATCACATTTCTACTTCCCTGCAGGATGGAAGATGAAAGGAACAGCCTGCGTGGGTTGGATTTCACTAGTGAGAGAAAAATAGTCTCAGCCCAGGATCTTGTAGCTGGCCATCAGAAAGTTCAAGATTTCACATTCTTTGGCACTGTGTTTTTAAACTAGGTTCTAAGGAATACCAGTTCTCTGTGAAAAACTTACAGATGTGCTATGCAAGTCCAGCTGACCTCCAGTGGCCAGCTTGAAGTGTGGCCCTTCAGGCTGGGTGCCCAACTAGCTCATTGGTTCTCTATCTATGATCTCCATGTGTACAGTAAGACATACACACCCAGGCAAATGGGCTATTGCAAAGGCAAGCCAGGGACTGAATTTACCAAGTATCCTCTTATTCGTTTTGAAAGTAACAGTCAAGATATTCCTCTTTTTTTAAAAAACTGGTGTTCCATGCTTTTGAAAAGTTGAAGAAACCCTGTTGTAGGGGAACATTGTATGCTAGCTTTGCTATCTTTTCAACTGCATATTTATAAAAAAAAAGTAGTCTAGTCTAATCTAATCCTAGAGTTATGATTCCACCGTATTAAATTAAATGGACATGGGAGTGTGGTGGCTCATGAAGTTAAGACGCTAGGCTGATGATTGGCAAGCTTGAGTTCGAGATCCGGTTGCTGCCATGGGAGGGGGTGAGTTACCGCCATATGCTCCAGCTCCTGCCTACTCAGAAGTTCAAAAGCAGGTGACTGCAAATAGATAAATGGGTTCCACTTCGATGGGCAACTTAACCGGGATGTGAAAGGAGCCCCCCAGGCAATGGTGATGTCACCATTCAATCCTTTCAACCCAGAAGTGCTTCGGGTTCTCTGACACGACTGTAGTAGCGGTAATTAAATGAACATATTCCTCAACAAATGTATATAAGATTGCAACTTAAGTTGCCCATTAAAAAGGAAAGCAGTCTTTTCCACAATCCACTTCTACTGTAAAACACTGAAATGGAATACAAAGGATCTGTTTTAAGAAGCTTTGGATCCCTGGATTACACACATAGTTTAAGTGACAAGCAAGCAACATTATTAGTATTTCATAATCCATTTAAGAACATGCAGCTGCTGTTGCTACTACATACACTTCATGTTTATGGCAAGCCATATTGCAAGCACAACGGCTGATATAGATGCCTGCAGGGTATACTCAGTACTCCTAGACCTCAAAGATGACTAGCACCAGTCATACAGATTCTATTAGATGCTGAATATCAGCAGAAGTCTGTTGCTTCCTCACCTGTCTAAGAGACTCCTCCCATTATATTTTATGAGTCACTCTCTCCCTGTGCACTTCAGCTTGCATTTCTGCTGCTACCAATCAACCTTGATCATGGGCTCTAAGCTCACTGTATGTCTTGCTCATTTCCGCACATCCGGCCAAGATCCACTGTTATTATCTGGATTATCCTTGAGTCAACCCACACATTTCTTTCTTTGACTATTTGTTTTTTGTGACTAGCAGACCCCTGAACATCTAGGAGGAAAAAGGAAATAAATCTGATGTCAGGAAAGTGCTGTTTTAATTTCAGGACTCTGAACCTCAAAGGTTCATAGAACTACAGTTGCAGAAAAAGTGTGGGTACCATTGGCTGCTTTAATTAATATTCAGTTCGTTGTTAGAAAGCATCTTCCAACTGAAGGGAGAAGATGGCAATTTTCAGTCGTCCTCTTCTGTCAGCCTCCATCCCAAGTCCTAATGGATTCTAAATGGTTACACTGGAGTCAGAATGGCAAGAGTGAGGAAGAATCTTTCCCTTCCCAATTGGGCCAATTGGAAGCAACTTTTAGCCTGAAATTCTGAGCACACTTAGTTAATAAAAAGCCTTATAGTATTGGATTAGTGGGGCTTATTTACGAATGACTGTGTGTTTACGAATAAATATGATGAAGTTGTTAAAGTTTCATCTGAAAAAGAGTAGAAGGTAGAAAGGCCAATGCCCATTTTACTTTTCTTAACCAAAGATTCAAACTGGGTTAAAAGCTGTTTTATCTCCTTCTAACAAATATAAACATGGCATGATTCTTAGATTCCAGAATTTGTGTGTGATAGAGGAGCGGGAAGATTTTAATATGTCAATAGGGTAGAATTTGCTTTAAAGAGGACAAAAGGCAGGTGAAAACTGTCCCTTTGAGATTGCTAAATCATTGGGAAAATAGGATTAGCAACTGCCCCATAGTTTATGAGGGGAACCATTGGCCTTAAAAAGTCTTCATTTTGTGGACTCCATCACATACCCAAAAGACTGGTTTTCTATAATTCATGTTTTGCTTTTTTCTTGCAAAAGCAAGGAAATTGATGCAATATCATTCTGCAAGAGAACAGCAGCCATTTCTACCCTTATCACTTTCAAAAAACAAAACCCCCAAGAATCCTTGGATTCCCCCTCAACATACAACCCCCCCTCCCCAGGCCTAAATTGTTAGCTTATGCTCATCCAGTGACATCTTTGCATCATTGGACATTAACTCTTATGGCTTCTGAAGGACAACATATTTTTTAAAACTCTTATCCTGACCAGGCCCCAAAGGGGTGTCTATTAGAGACATCTAGTGATGAAAAATTGCTTCCTTCTCCATCCCAAATTAGAATCCTATAGAAAGCAATGATGGTATGTTTTTTTTTAAAAAAAAATCCTTTTGTTCTACAGAATTCCATAGCTCAGACCTTTTAACTCACAATGTTTCAAGTTTTTAAAAATGTTGCCTTAGAAAGCCTTCACTGTAGCTTGAAACAACAGACAATAGAACCAATCTCTGTGTTTCATAGACTGATACCAGAGACAAGTGGAACAACTATAAACTGTACTGTAGTATAAACAATTTGATAACTACAGTTGCAGATTGGTGGATCATCTGGATCAATATATTTAATATGACACCATTGCAATCTGGGGGTGGGTAGGTGGAATAATTGACAAGAACTTGATTCCATCTTCTGAAATCCTCCCTCTTCCTCACCATCATTTCAGCCTTTGAAGATTCAACTGTTTTGAAAAGATATGGATTTCTGGAACAACACAACACTCCACAAAAACTTTATGGTGGGCAAATCTAAATCCCAATGCTGACAGCACAGTTCTGGCTAAAAGTTTTCTTAATTCTTTAAAGCATGCTCAGACATGCGCTCCCTTGTTGAGAAAGTAGAGGAAAAACTTAAAAGGAGCTGTTTGAGAATGGGATGGTCTCTCTTTATATGGAGGAGGAGGAGGAGGAAGAGGAGGGAGGAGGAAGAGGGGGAGGTGATGGTGGTGGTAAAATGAATGCATGAGTCCACTCGCTAAGTTACAATCATGTTCTGGCTACTCGGGCTTTGCTGTAGACCAGTGGTTCCCACACTTTTTCAGTCTACCGCCCCCTTGGTGCTACAAACTCATCCTCAGTGCCCCCCCACCCCCTTCAGGTGGGCGTGGCTTGGTGGTCAGGTGACCGGGTGGGTATGGCCAACTTGTAAAATGTGATGAAACTCATTTAACAACACTCTTGCTTAGCAACCAAAATTTTGGGCTCAGTTGTGGTCATAAGTCTTTCTTTCTTTCTTTTTCTTTCTTTCTTCCCTCCCTTCCCCCTTTCTTTCTTTCTTTCTTTCTTTCTTTCTTTTTCTTTCTCTGTCTGTCTTTCTTACTACCATCTTTCCTTCCTTCCTTTCTTTGTTCCTTCATTATTTCCTTCTTTCCTTCCTTACTTCGTTCCTTCCTTTCTTTCCTTCTTGTTTTGTTTTGTTCTGCTCCTAAAATTCCAAATTACTCACCAACTCCCAAGACGGGGGATTCCTGACATAGAGTTTATGGCTTATAAAACGGTTCCATGTGTGCAGGTATATCTGGATGAGAGAAAGTGAGGGCGTCCCTGAATGTGTGAATGCACATGAGAAACATCCATGCCTTTTCCAATCTTCTTTCTTTCTTTCTCTTTCTCTCTTCTCGGTGGTGGGAGAAGGAAGAAAGTGCTCTGGCCGGTGCTCGACTTACTTTCCTGGTGAGGCTCGGAGACCGCCCGGCACACCCATCCGCTGGCTCTCCAGGCAGCGCCACTTTCTCCCTGCCCCGCCAAGGCCCCCGCCAGCCCAGAGGCCGGCAGATCCCTGAGGCTGGCGGAGCTCCATAGGTGTGCGTCCCGATGCTTCCCGGCCCGCGAAGGTCCCGGAGCCGAAGCCGGGAAGGTGAGAGGGGCGACGGCGGTGGCAACCGTGCTCCAGCCCGGCAGCAGCATGTCCCCTGTCATGTGCCGTCCCAGAGCGCGTTCTCCGGGCTGGCGGGGGCCTTGGCGGCGCAGGGAGAAAGTGGCGCTGCCTGGAGAGCTGGCAGATGGGTGTGCCAGGCAGTCTCTGAGCCTCGCCAGGAAGGTAAGCCGAGCGCTGCTGGGCCCATGTGCTCCCGCCCGCCCTTCGCTCTGGCTGTCTCCCGGGAAGTTCATGGGAAGTGGCGGCGGGCGGAGCTGGGCAGGGCAGAGCTGCTGGTGCAGCAGCGCCTGGTGAGGAAGGCCGGGCGGGGAGGCGCGGCCGATTGTCTCGTTCACGGCACCGTGGGGCGGATGGGTTGGAAGAAGCGCGGTTGAGCAGGGCCAGGGCAGCACAGCCTATTGTGCCTTCTCTTGCCCCGCTCTCCATCCCAGAGGGCCACGCATCCCCCCCGCCAATCCTCCGTACAAACCGCCCGCCCCGTTTCTGCAAAGGCAGAGCCCTGCAGGGCAATCTAAAGAGGGGAGGGGGATGCTAGAAAAGGCCCACCCGTGCCTCCTGTGCTGGCTCCGCAGGACTTGGGGCTCCGAAGCAGCCCACTGGCTTCCAACCCGGCGCCGTGGGCCAAGTTCCCAGAGTGGCGCCGGCGGTCAGCCGGGCCGATCTGCAAAGAGAGCAGGCAGGTGGCCGGGTGAGAAACCAGTGGGTTGCTTTGGAGCCCCATGCACCGCGGAGCTGGCACGGGTGGAAGGCGGCCTTTTCTGCAGCATCCCCCTCCCCTCTTTGGATCGCCCTGCAAGGGGGGGCTCTGCCTTTGCAGAAATGGGGCAGGCGCATATGCAGCAGCCCTGGGACATCCGCTTGCCCTTCCGCCACCTCTTTCAGTTTCTGCATTTCCACCAAGGGCCCCCTGCCCACCCACTGGCCAGATGGGGCTGGACACCGACCTCGGAAGGCAAGCGGGCATGGGGGACCGCCAGGAAGGCCGCGTGGAAGGCCGCCAAGCATGGCAGGGCTGCGGGGAAGGGAGTAGGCTACCTCCCTTCCCCGCTGCCCCAACATGCTTTCCTGCCTTCCATGTGGCCTCTTAGCACCCCCCTGCCGCCCCCCTTGCCTCTTAGCACCCCCATAAGTCATCCCACCGCCCCCAGGGGGCGGTACCGCCCACTTTGGGAACCACTGCTGTAGACCATAAAAAGGAGGACACAAATGAACAGGATCATTGTCTAGAGCGCCTCTCTTAAGTAAAAAAGTCAGCTCTAATTTAGGAACTGAGAAATAGCAATGCCGTCAATGGCTTTCATGTCCAGGACTACTGAATGCTAACAACTGGTGTTCCTCTCTCAGACAGCCTCAGGATTTAGTTTCAGGATATAGCAGATGAATTAAAACAATGCTTCTGAGCATTTGCAGAGATCCTGTCCTTCAGCTCTCATCACCTCACATTTAGCCACTTAGAGAAGGCTCTACTGTTAGCCATGAGCCCTTCTACCTTTCCTCCTGGTTAGTTTGGTGCCTAGTGGCCCCTCGAGGAATGTCATAAGAACCCTGCAAAAATCGGGCTTGGCTGGACCACCTTAGCCAGTCGGGCACCTCTGCTGTTCTGCAGACTTTGGTCTACAAAGCACGGATTCCATTTGATCCTGGACCAAGCCCCGGTTAGGCTGCGCTTTGTGGCTTTAGAAATCAATCGGGTTCGCAAAGACTTTGCCAAATTTGGTTGGGCTTTATAAGAAAAGAACTCTGCTACTATTATTGCAAGGAGCCGCGGTGGGGTTTTTTTTTTCTTTTTCTTTGGGTGGTGGTGGTGGTCCAAGGTATCCAAGGCAACAAGCCAGTCCGGAGCAACTGCCGGCCCAGAAGAGGCAGCCGACTCTAGTGCTGACCTCGCGTCACCCCCGGGACTACCACCTCGATGCCGAAAAGGGAGAGATGCAAGAAATGGGCGGCCACGGTTTGCTCCCGGCCTCTGTTTTACAAGCGCCCGCTTTTGTCCCTCAGCTCTACCGGACTCTTGGGCGAAAAACTCCGGGCCGGCGGCCACTCCAAACCCGCAGCAGAGCAGCCCCCCCCCGCAGTTTGGGGCAACCCCATTCCAGCGTGTCCCCACAGCGCGCCAGCCGGAGCGACCGATTTCCCAGCCCCTCGGTGGCTGCGTTTCTAAGAGCAGCAGGTGAGAGAAAGAGAGGGAGCCCCGGCGAGGGACGGGAGCAGCAGCAGCAGCAGCAGCAGCAGCCATTTGCTCCAGGCAAGAAGCCTCCTTCTCGTCCGCCTCCTCCTGCTAGAGCGCTTACCGTGGCATCTTCGCCGGCGTAGTGACTGATCACGCGGATTCCCCCCGGGTGCCTTTTCACCCACTGGCTGATATTGTACACCTTTCGCTCGATCACCAACCACTTGTCCGTGCGCAGGTTATGCTTCTGGATCTCCTCCCAGGTATACGAGGGAATCGGCGCCTCCCGTTCGCCGCCGCCGCCGCCGCCGCATTCTTCGCCTTGCTCCCCGCCTTTCCCCATGGGAAAGGAGATTCGGTCTCTTTGTCCGTCTCGTCCGTCTTTCTCTGGATCCTGCGGGGAGCTGCCTGGCCGAGAAGAGAAAGGGCTGCTCTAGCCTCCCTCCTCCCCGACGTAATTCTGCGCCTTTGCTTTGCCCTCCTCCCTCTTTGTCTCTTTCTCTCTCCCCCGCACCTTGCCTGCCTCCCAAGCGTGTGAGACTCCCCAGCTCCGCCGCCAGCTCGGAGTGGCCCCCTAGGCTGCCGCGGAGGATTTTCCTTCGCCTATAATCCCCACGCCAGCCGGGGTCACCTCCGCCTCTCCATCCCCGCTCCAGGAAACAGCAAGGAGCTTTCCAGAGTGTATCAGCAGAGCTGGTGCGCCAATCCCCGCTCTCCCCCGGCAAACGGATGGTCTGCCATTGGCTGGCGACCATCTTTCGAAGGTGAAGGCCGGCCAACTTCGGCTTACCTTTGAAGACGAAGCGAGATGGGGCGACGCGATCCGGCATTGGCCGAGCTGCTTTCCAATAGATGCTGCGCGGAGGATGCCGCCAGGCTCTTTTCGGCAGGAGGAGAGAGATTTGACGTTGTCTTTGAAGTCCCGGCTTGCTTCTCATATATATATATATGAGAAGCACACACACACACACACACACACACACACACACACACACACACACACACACACACACACACACACACACACATCTATATCTATATCTATATCTATATCTATATATATATATAAGGGGTGAAATGTGAATTTTTTCCCTACTGGTTCTGTGGGCGTGGCTTATTTTGTGGGCGTGGCTTGGAGGTCAGGTGGGTGTGGCTTCAGGTGGCGTGGCCATGTGGTCATGTGACTGGGTGGGCATAGCCATGTGGTCATGTGACTGAGTGGGTGCGGCCAAT
>QLTV01003957.1:364746-384895 GCA_003457575.1 Thermophis baileyi | reverse complement strand
GTACATGTTTCCAGAATTCCATGTCCTTAGTCTGCTTTTCTGCAGCAAACCGTTTGCGGTCTTTCTTGTGCATCATCTTTAGCAGAGGCTTCCTTCTGGGACAACAGCCCTGCAGACCAATTTGATGCAGTGTGCGGCGTATGGTCTGAGCACTGACAGGCTGACCCCCCACCCCTTCAACCTCTGCAGCAATGCTGGCAGCACTCATACATCTATTTCCCAAAGCCAACCTCTGGATATGACGCTGAGCACGGGCACTCAACTTCTTTGGTCAACCATGGTGAGGCCTGTTCTGAGTGGAACCTGTCCTGTTAAACCACTGTATGGTCTTGTACACCATGCTGCAGTTCAGTTTCAGGGTCTTGGCAATCTTCTTATAGCTTAGGCCATCTTTATGTAGAGCAACAATTCGTTTTTCAGATCCCAGAGAGTTCATTGCCATGAGATGCCATGTTGAACTTCCAGTAAGAGAGTGAGAGTGATAACACCAAATTTAACACACCTGCTCCCCCTTCACACCTGAGACCTTGTACCACTAACGAGTCACATGACACCAGGGAGGGAAAATGGCTACTTGGGCCCCATTTGAACATTATCACTTAGGGGTGTACTCACTTTTGTTGCCAGCAGTTTAGACATTAATGGCTGTGTGTTGCATTATTTGGAGGGGACAGAACATTTACACTGTTATGCAAGCTGTATATTCACTACTTTACATTGTAGCCAAGTGTCATTTCTTCAGTGTTGTCACATGAAAAGATATACTTAAATATTTACAAAATATGAGGGGGTGTACTCACTTCTGTGACATACTGTATATAGGGTTACGCTTTAAATATTTAACAATGACTTCTCATAAGATTCAAATTTATCATTTAACAGCCAATTTTTTTATAGTTCTGGGTACTTCACCTAAGACTTGGAGAGGCACAAATATTTTTGTGGTACCACACAAACTTCTCTTTGCTTGCTTGTGGTAGACCATGCTTTCAAATGCTTAGTGGGGACTAATAGAAATGTGGAAAAAGGGACATTCAACCAGGAAGAAAAAAAAATTTCATTGCAAACTTCTCTCTTAAAGAGCTAGGTCACATGTACCAAATGATACCCTACCCACAACTGCATGGCTGAGCTCAGCTAATCTTCCAATTCAAAATACTGTAAACATCTGAAAAACTTTCTCCAACCTATTGCATTTCTGTTAAGGACCACAGCTCCCTGAGTTGGCCATCCTAGCTGGGAATGCTGGCAGTTATAGTTTCAACACTCTTAAGGGTTGGGGGAAAAAACTAATCAGAGTTTGGGAATCAGGGATTCAAGCAATAATTCATGATGGAAAGGCAAATCTTTTATCCTTGTTAACAGTGTCACCAGATTTAGGAGGAGGATTTCCATCCTCCTAAATCTTGAAAATAACATCTAGATTGGATGCCAGGATAGTTATGTTGAATTTAGCCATAAAGCACACAATGGTTGCCAGATTGTACCAAGAGCAGATACTTTGGCGCTTCGTGACCCTATACCTCTCTAGCCTCCCATTGCTTAAAGGTATCCATAGGCTATGAGCATTACTATGCAGAAGACCAGTTCACCTCATTTAGTTG
The DNA here is from genome assembly GCA_003457575.1 of Thermophis baileyi. Classification (NCBI taxonomy): domain Eukaryota; kingdom Metazoa; phylum Chordata; class Lepidosauria; order Squamata; family Dipsadidae; genus Thermophis; species Thermophis baileyi. Next base: position 383,291 of record QLTV01003957.1, on the reverse strand, counting down.
AGTTTCAGCTTTGGTTGCATCCCAAATAACATCTTTCTGTGAGGCATTCAACTTTGGCCACAGAAGGGAATACCAATTAATTCACCCTATTTTCTTTTAAGCATGGTGCCAGTGGCCAATTAGGCAAAAGGTTACACATTGTAGCAACAGCTTGGGAAATCAGTGCAGACTGGAGTTGCTCTGATTAAACAAGTGCTCTGTGTCCTGGAGAGAAGGGGAGAGATGGAAACTGAGAGGGTGGTGTGTGGGAGAAATAAGATGAGAATTACAAATAGGAAAAGGGATAAAAAAAGTGTAGGGCAGAAACTGAAAAGAAACAAAAAGATAAAAGAATGAGGAAAATAGATGCTGGCAGGTTTGCTGTTTTTGAAAATACAGAGAATCCTCTGCAGCTCAAGCCTCCTGCAGAAATTCAGAGTTATCTATATAATCTATATATAAAAAAGCCAAATACCACTCATGCATCATCATGAAATCTCCAGAACCGTAAAGCCTATAAACTTGAAACTTGGCACGTATGTTCCTCTTGGCTTCTAGATGCTTGCTAAGAAAGGATTTTTTGAAATGACCATCAGATCATTAGTATTTCTTATACAGTATTATATTAACATGCTCTGATGCTAAGGAGTTAGTCCCCCTCCCCACCTGAAAAGAACTCTGTTCCAAATTCCAGTTGCCTTATATTAAGACGCTCTGATGCTAAGGAGTTACACATTCTACATAAATTTTCAAGCTTTAAGTGTCACTGTATCAAGCCCGATCGTAACTACTCATTAATTTTCAAGCTTTAACTGTCAATTTATCAAGCCCGATCACATAGTTTCGTAGCGAAGCACGGGTATCCAGCTACTCGTTTAAGATAGCATTTCCTTTATTTGAAAGAATTAAAATAGGCAAAAAATGGTGCTAATTTAGTTAAAAACTGTAGGGGGAGTTTTGCAAAGAACAGAAAAAGTCTATAAAAAAAAAGACAGAGCAACTCTTTTATTTCTCTTTAACAATTCCAAAAGCTCGCCCATTAAAAGAAGCACATGGCAAATGGAAGACCTCCTCCTCCTCTTCCTCCTTTGAGCAACTGTTGATTCCTGGTGGCTGCCTGGACTGGCCCCTGTAGTAAGAGCCATGGTGGCACAGTGGTTAGAATGCAGTACTGCAGGGCTAACTCACTGCTCACTCCAGGAGTTCAATTCTGAATGGCTCAAGGTTGATGCAGCCTTCCATCCTTTTGAGGTCGATAAAATGAGGACCCAGATTGTTGGGGGCAATAGGCTGACTCTATAAACTTAGAGAGGGCTGTAAAGCACTATGAAGCGGTATATAAGTCTAACTGCTATGGCTATTGCTATTTGGATGTGGTTTGTCTTTTTCCTACAGATGAGAAAATGACTGGTGCAAGGTTATTTAGATGGGGTTCTGCCTAAGGTAGGACTAGAATTCATGGTCTTCTAAGTTTTTAACTTGGTGCCTTAACCACTATACTAAACTGGCTGTCATAGGTCACTTGACTAGGCCTGTCAAACTGGCAGCCCACAGGCCGGATGCGTCACATGCAGGCCACTCCCACCCCAGCTCAGCAAAGGCAAAAAACATTTTGATACATCACGATACATCACGTGACGTGAACGAGTTTGACACCCGTGCTCTAGACCCTCCAAAAAGGTTTAAGGACATTGAACAATTTTATATAACCTGTTTTCCCCAAAATAAGACATCCCCTGATAATAAGCCCAATCGGGCTTTTGAGTGCATGGCAATAAGGCCAAGCGCTTATTTCAGGGTTCAAAAAATATAAGACAGGGTCTTATTTTCAGGGAAACACGGTATTGCATAACGAGTTAAATATGGCTGAAGAATAATCCCACCCAAGAGGGAAGAATTCAACCAGCTCTTTGGCTAATTTCATGCCTCCCTTCCTCATCAGATCCTGTTCCTTTCAGACAGAAACAAGGTGATACAGAAGTTTTCCCAGGTGCTGGTTCTTCTGCATTTTTTACCTACCAGTTTTCTATTTATTGGAAGAGGATTCCCTTTAGAAATTAGCTTAAAGAAGAGATTATTATAGAAATTCTCATGTGGAGGCTGGTGTTCTTATATATTTTTAGTTACAAGGTAGAAGTGAAATGTGAGAGAAAGGCTGTCCTGCCTTGCTTGGTGCAACAATCTTTCCAGGAATCTGAAATGAAATTTAAATAGAATTTAAATAGAAATTAGATTTCTATTTATAGACATAGAATCATATAGAAGCACAGAATCGTTGGGTTGGAAGGAACCTTGGAGGTCGTGCTCACATTTGCAAATCGGTAGCGAAGGTAAGTGAATACCACCCTTGTTCAAGAGGGGTTGGACTTAGACCACTTGTGGGGACGTAGAGACTCTAGGCTGATTCCTCTTTTGACTCTGCCCCCAGGCCCTGCCACTCCTTTACTTATTCTTTATTAACATCCCAAAGCAAGTTTGAATCTTGATTTTGTTTTCTGCATGCAGGCTTTCTTAATTAGTATCAAGTGGTCTTTGACAGTCTAGGCATAAACACAGACTTGCAATTTCTTCTTCCAGCCACCCGTTCAAATAGTTCTTCTCACCTGCTTATTATGTTCCCTTTTCTGTGCTTTATGTACTTACTTTTGTTTACCCAGAAAATAAACAACATGATGGGTGTGTATGTCTGTGGTGCTCATAATTGAAGGGGAAAAAACAAGACTTTTTAATAAGTAGAAACCACACTCTCTACTTTGAACCAACTTTATTGTAACTGCACAGGGAAGAATACCAGATGCTGTCCATTTGGCAGTGGACTCTCCCCCTCAAATCTTTGTAGGCATGACATCATCTTGTCAACTGGTGAATGGTATTTATTTCAAAGATTTTTTTTTTTACTGGAAAACTATAAAGACATCAGTAGAGATCCCTCTGAGGAGAACAAATGCCATGTGTTATTACTGTTTGAACATCACCACAAAAGATTCCATTCAGATCAAGAGTGTACATGGATGTGAGTGAGAACTGTCAGACAATAACAAATCAGGATCTCTTTGTTTCACACACTGCACAATTCCAATGGAATGTTTGCACAGAGGCCCAGGAATCTATGTGGAAATTTGGGTAGATTTCAGGGTGATTTATTTCAACGTGTGTGGTTTTGAGAGTAGGATTGCCTCAGGTATCACAACATCTTTGTTGTACATTCTTATCTACAACAATGTACATAATACACAATGTACACATGTATAATGTACATAATACACAATGTAATATATAATAATATAACAATGTACATAATACAACCCCCAATACACATATACCCTAAAATGAAATGGAAGCCCACAGGTATGATCACATATTCATGTTATAATCTCTGCATTAATAATACATATTAATTGTCTCTTGGAAGTGCCTTGGCTTCTATGCACAGATTTGGTGGGGGTGATGGGGGCTAATTAGTTGTCTTACAGTGGCTGCACAGATACTCTATACCAGTGGTTCTCAACCTTCCTAATGCCGTGACCCCCGCCCCGCCGCCATGTCCCCCTCCCTGCCCCCTCCCCGCACGCGTTGCCAGGCGAGAAGCGATGAGGTGTGATATCAGACTGGAACCATGTAATGCAGTGGTTCTCAACCTTCCTAATGCCGCGACCCCCGCCCCCTCCCTGCACGTGTGCATTGCCAGGCGAGAAGCAATGAGGTGACAAAGGGGGCGTGGCACCAAGATGGCGGGCTAGCGTGCGCAGCCCTTCCTTTGGCACCTGCGCATTCGAGGGCCGCCTGTGCGTCGCACCGTTCCAGGGTACTTGTATGTGGACGGATAGAGGAGCGGTGTCTCGGTTCCTAAGACCATCGGAAATATGTGTTTTCCGATGGTCTTAGGCGATCCCTGTGAAAGAGTCGTTCGACCCCCAAAGGGGTCGCAACCCACAGCTTGAGAACCACTGCTCTATACAGTATTGTCAAATAGGCATTTGGGTGTAGAGATGAGCATTTGGGAAAGACAGGAATAAGTACCATCAATCAATGGTCTTGTCTGGTGGGGAATTAAAGGAAGGGTCATCCAACAGATCTGAAAGGCACCAGGTGGAGAAAATGTCTTAAATTAGGAAGAGCGTGCCAGCTTTCTTCCTCCTAAACAAAAGCATCAAATGGAAGGCAGGGCATTTCCTAAAAAGAGAACCTGTTGGGAATGTGGGGAGGTGCCCAGAATTCGACTTTTTTTTTTTTTAAGGACCACGAAGATATTACGGTATTCTCACGAGAAATGAAGCGCTGCGGCAGGGAAAACAAAAGGCACCGCGTAGTTCCATCATAGCAACCAGCCCCCAGAGCGCAGACACCCGGCTACCGCGAGGGATCCCTTCCAGGGGCAAAATCAGGCGACATTTTCGGTGCGAAGGCCGAGAAAGCGGCCGTCCAATCGGGCCTCGGAGGGGCGGGCTTGGAGGCCGGCCCAGGCTGATCGTTCGGTAGGGGACGGCGCTCAGTCCGCCCGGACCGCTGGCTGCAAGAGAGAGAAAGCCACTTTCGGTCCCTTGAGGCTGATGTTGCTGGGATGGATCCCTCTCCGCGGTTCTTCAGCTGGGACGAGATCAAGTCTTACTCGAGCCGGGCGCCGGAGCGGTGGCTGGTGATTGACAGGAAGGTCTACGACATCAGCCGGTTCCACAAAAGGCATCCGGGGGGTTCCCGCGTGATCAGCCATTATGCTGGACAAGACGCCACGGTGAGAGGGAGAAAAGAGAGAGGGAGGGAGAGGGAGAGGGAGGGAGGGAGGGAGGGAATATAATTCAGAAAGGTTTCTCTTCCACACCCTCATTTGCTCTTCTAGTAGGGAGGGGGAGAGAGAGAGAGAGAGAGATGAGGGCAGGGTGAGAGGGAGAAAGGAGGGGGGGAGGGAGGGGGGGGGGGGGGGAGGGAGGGAGGGAAGGAAGGAAGGAAGGAAGGAAGGAAGGAAGGAAGGAAGGACGACGACTTTCTGGAGGAGATCCCTCTGACTTTCTGGAGGAGATCCCTCTGAGCTGTCGGGGACCTGGGTGGGAACGTGAGAGGCAGGGCGGCAGAGATCCTTTGTGAGCATCCTCTGGTTTGATGATGGAGGCTGGGAGAGCACTTGCAGAGAGCTCAACTGGAAGCATGGATGGAGAGATACTTCAGGGACAAGATGTTTTGGGACCTGCAGAGCAGAGTATCTGAAGCTAAATGAATGAGCTTCCATGTATCACAGTCCACATTATGCATTCTTAGACATTATCTCCATGCTGCACAGGTGTTCCCAGGAAGAGCACTGTGGTCTGCACCTTCCTTGAATTACGTTGGAAGAACTCCACCCAGCCAGGCTGAAGTCCTTTGCATGGCAGAGCTGTCTTGTTCTCCTAGCAAACAGAGTGTTATGATCTATTTGTTATTTGGATCAAAATTAGAGAAGGGGCCACAGTAAGCCTCTGCTCTGGCAACAAGGTGCAGAAGAGCTGACGGCAGCTCCCGTGTGGTGAAAGAAAGAGCACTCTGCACATGTTCAGAAGAACAATGGCTTAATGGCTGAGTTCTGAGGTGAGCAGTGATCCAAAGGAAGGTAATAGACTGGAGACTTTCTAAAAATTTGGAGTTATAGGATGACTACCAGGATGAAAGAACTTGTTTAAAAGTTCATGTAAGGGAAACTTTTTAATGTGGCATGAGTTTTCCTGGACTAAAGGAAAGCTTGTACAGTACTATATTTTCACTCCCATGGACCCTAATCCAAGAAAATCATTGCTAGAATGTTCCCTCCACTGTAGAATGTTTATGATCAAAAGTAAGATGAGAAGGACAAGAACAAAGAAGACTGTGTATGTGTGGAATGTAGAAATTTACCTCCTTATGCCAAAAGCAAAAACTCAATCCCTGGATCAGAGGTACTTAAATATGTAAATAATTTTCTGCAACCACACGAATGACTGAGTAGACACTGACCAACATAGTAAAGGACTTGTATGTTTTTCCCCCCTCCATTCCTCATCCTTCTAGAGTTTTGGATTTTAGCTTAGTCCATCACTTCTGGAAGAGGTTCAGTTTGGAAGCTACATTTTTGCTGGGATTTGCCCCAGATCTGTTGCAGTTTCAGTGGCTTTCTGAATGTGGTAGATCTCTGACCATGTGCAGGGAGTCTTATTGCCACCTACAAGCCTTCAAGGTAGCTGAAGCATGAGTCATGAATACCCACGTGGGTAAATAGCATCTTAGACCAGGAGCCGCCATTCAATGTTCAGCCAGTGGAAATATTGAGAATTCAGAGAATGGGCCCTTCCACAAAGTGGCTACTACTATGGAAGGCATGGTCAGTCATAGTTATCAGAAGGTAACATGCTGAGTTTTTTCCTGCCACCACCCAAGATGCTGTCTATTATCATAGCTACCTTTTCTCTGGGTACAGGGTGAAACAACGGTGGTCACCCACATTATTATTTTCTTGGAATGCCTGGGGTTTTTGTGGCCTCAGAGTCATTCCTAGAAATAAAGATAACGCTTGACCCTGACAATTTACAACATCTGTTATGAAATGAAAACAATGAGAAAAAAAATCAGTAGTACATGTTGCTGGTAAACGCCGGGGAGGAGTTAGCACACATGTTAGCATCCATAGGTACCATAGGCATTAGAATATATGTCCAAGAACAAATGGAACTTTGATGTTATATATGGTGACAGCAGCAGGAATACTTATGCATAAAAATGGAAGTGTACTTTAATTCCCACAATGGATGAATAGCTGCAAAAGTTGATGGAGTTAGCAGAGATGGTTAAATTGACTCTTTGATTAGAGAAAATATTTTTCTTTTTTTTCTCCCCCTTACTCTCCCCTTTTTCCTCTTCCCCCTTTCCTCCCTATTTTCCCATTATTTTCATTTTCCTTTGTATTTCTGTATTTTATATTTTGATAAACTAATAAAAATATTTGAACCCAGGCTTTAGAACAGGGGTGTCAAACACAAGGGCCGCGGGCCAGATCCGGCCCGCGGGGTGCTTAAATCTGGCCCGTGGGGCTGGCCTGGAAATATCAAAGGACTGGCCCATGGTGTCTCTGCTGGCCAAAACGGGCTGTAGGGGGGGGAAACGTGCTGCCCCCACGTGCCCTGGTTTTTTGTCTCCACGGCCTCCAGCAGCACTCTGCCGGCCAAAAACGGGCTGCGTGGAGGCCTCCCGGGGCCTCCACACCACCCGTTTTTGGCTGGCAGAGTGCTTCTGGAGGCTGGGGAGGCCAAAAACGGGCCACACGGGGGCCTCCCAGGGCCTGCGCACAGCCTGTTTTTGGCCTCCCCGGCCTCCAGAAGCTCTCTGCCAGCCAAAAACAGGCTGTGCGGGGGCCCCGCGAGGCCTCCACACAGCCGGCAGAGTGCTGCAGGAGGACTGGATTGGACTAGTTTACAATTATGTGGCTTCAAGTAAGTGCCTGATCTGGATAGAAAACAAGCAACATCCTATGTTAATACTACAGTTTAATGCCAGATTTTACATACTGTAGGTCCATTTAATCTACAATCTATAATTGACAGCCATTTCTATGTACTATCCTGGAAATTTAACTCTGCTATTAGGTCTTGTATTATCATGTTATTTATGCTATTGTATTTTTATTATTAGTTGAATAATAAAAATACAATGGTATAAATAACTTTTCTGCCTGGAAATGCAATTTACTACCGGTATTAAACAATGGGGTATACCGTATTTTTCGGTGTATAAGACACACTTCCCCCCCCCAAAAAAAGTGGGTGGAAATGTCTGTGCGTCTTATAGAGCGAATGTTGCTGAAGCCCTGCCCACCCTCTGCCCCCCACCGCCACCTATCGCCACCTCCGTGTGCCCTATTTTTGGCCTACGCATGCCCCATTTTTGGCCTCTGCATGCCCCATTTTCGGCCCGTTCCAGGTGGCGGGGATAGGCGGTAGCAGCGACGATCCCGGCTGCCTGGAACGGGCTGAAAATGGGACATGCGGAGGCCGAAAATGGGGCACGCGGAGGCCGAAAATGGGGCGCACGGAGGCCGAAAATGGGGCACGCGGAGGTGGCGATAGGCGGCGGCGGCGATCTCCGCAGCCTGGAACAAACTGATAGGTGGTATTCCGGGAGACCGATCCAACCGCCAATCAGCTGCTCGTGCTAAATCAGGCTGTGCTGAAGCTGACCAGGCTGTTGGCTATTGGCTGCAAGGAGGCAAATTGCTGGGAGGCAGAGGCAGATTTTTTTTCTTGTTTTCCTCCCCAAAAGCTAGGTGCGTCTTATGGTCCAGAGCGTCTTATAGTCTGAAAAATACGGTAAGTTTAGAAATAAAAAATTTAGTGGAGTAAGAAGAATAAGTAATAAATGTTTGGCTATACTATCTGGTAGAAGAGATAGGAAAATGGTTATAGTAAAGAACTGTGGAAAGAAAGAAGAGAAGGGAAAAAGTGCATCTTGAGCCTGTGTCAAACGCCCACCATGACCACGCCCATCATGACCATGCCCACCCCTGGCCACACACCCCTTGGCCCTCCGAGGTCTAACACAACTCTGATGCGGCCCTCAATGAAATCGAGTTTGACACCCCTGCTTTAGAATATATGTCCAAGGAAGGCTGTAGTCACCTTTACATATAAAAATTTTAAGGTGGATCCTCTACTGGAAAACTTTCAACCTAGCCATGCAAAGAAAGAATATTTTCTCTGGTTCACACATACTCTTCGAACAACAAGCCTTCATAAGACCAAGAGAAGGGTCATCCCTCTCCCTTAGTGAAGAATATTTAAGGAGATTCAACCCATTCTATGCTTGGGCATCTGGATGTTACTGTTTCCATGAATATTTCCCCTGACATTTTTTCTCTTCTGATATTTTGGAAAAGCTTAGTTATCATGTAATTTTACAATAATTAATAGGAAGCGAATATGTAATACTCAGGCTAATGCTGGCCACTTAAGAGTCCCCCCCCAAGATAATTGTTTGAAGCCCTAACAGTTGCCTTTGGAACTAATTTTAGTAGCTCTAAGTGCATAACATTCTGTTTCTAAGGACTAAACTGTACATTATAATCAGGAAGAAGATCTTGGGTTGTGATGTATCATTTCAGACTGCAGGCAATAACTTGTACCCTTGTATGTCTCCTCTTGAAAAAAGGCCTCTTGCCAATAAAAAAAGCCCGAATGTGTCTGGGATGAGCTAAAGGCAATCCTTTTTCTTGATTTACTAAGGAAAAAAGCAACTACCAGGAGTGAGACTAAGTTTTCAAGTGGTAGCTGTTGGCCTTTATTGTCTTTCATCTTATGCAACGGCACCTAACAAGCTTCTCCTTTTCCTGAAGCAAAGCATTGATCCTTCTAACTCAGTTTTGTCAAATAGAATGGCAACCGCAATTCTCCGGTGGGGATCTTCTAGGATTGATTGGTTCCAAGATCTGAATTTAGGTTGCCCTCCATGCCGAACATTGCTTTAACCATTGAGCAATGGTCTTCTACTCCTCCCCCCCACCCCCAACAAGTCTCTGCAAAAATGTCTTTGGCTTTGCTTCCCCACTTTCAGGTTGCCATATAATGCTCAATCAGGATTCTTGAAAGCAGGGCTTGTGAAACAAGCCATTGTAAGTTTGCACACAAGATGTGGAAAGGGCTAAATGCATTCATCAAATCTCTTTTTTGCTGAAATCTGAGGCCATTGAACCACAACTGTGAAAAAGAGTGACTTGGCTTTTTATTATTTTGAGCTGGAAAGCACCAAAGCCAGTAGTGTAAGCCCTACAATACACCCAATGCTTAAAAAAGACCAAATGGAAAATTATTATTTATTTGTATCTCATCTTTATTTTTTTTTTTTACAAATAAGGTGGCAAACATATCCAACACACCTTCCTTCTCCTATTCCTCCCCCCACCACAACAGCAAATCCATGAGGTGGGTTGGGCTGAGAGTGACCTGCCCAAAGCCACCCTGCTGGCTTTCATGCCTAAGGTGGGACTAACCACTCGATCAAACTTCCTAAACTTGGGAAAAAGCTCCCCAAGTCTTGACCACATCCATGTATACATATAGGCTCATTCACTATAAATCAAGGCCCTTGCCCTTCTCAAAAATGGTCAGTGTGGACTCCATCTCCAGAAGGTTATATTATTTGAATATTTGACATGATCAGGCATGTACTGTAAATGGCTCTTTAATTAATGGGCTGGATATATTAACATGATATTCCTAGTAGAAATTCTGGATGAAATATTTTATATTAGTAACCTGGATATAATTTTCACTTTAAGCTTTGAGAACAACTTTGAAAATGCTGGTGTATTTTCTTGGCAACATTCTGAGCTTTTCTGATACTTTTATGGCTAAACATGACAGTGAAAAACAGTTTTTTGTTGTGACCTGTTGGAGAGATTTTGTAGTGCATAAGGGGGATTTGGCTCATGGTGCAGAAGACAAAAAACTCCAAATAGCTGATTTTTAGAATGCTGTATTGATTGATTTTTATCTCACTGTTGCCTCTGAGAATGGAAGCTAAAATTTTCATTTGCTTTAATGTGCATTTAAAATCCAACTATTTTGCTAAGGATAGTCACTGCTGAGCTCCCATTTATATCTAAATTAATTCTTCTCTTCACTGATAGGATCTTTCGCTCAAATTTAATTTAAGCCTCTATCTACAATTTTCCTTAATCCTACTAACTGAGGGGAATCATGTCTACATTTAATATTTAATTGGACTCTTGGAGGTACTCAGATTTTTTTGTGCACACAGTGAACCTATTATCAAAACCCAGTCCTTGTGATTTTGCATTGCAACAATCTTTCAACCACTCAGAATTTCTGAGAAATATTAGGGCAAAGCATCTCTCTGTATTTCTGAGAAACACTTCATGGGCCTAATTCAATGATGGTTAACCTTTTTGGCACCGAGTGCTGAAACTGGAGCGCGCGCGCGCGCCGGAGCGCTGGAACCCGGAAGAGAACAGCTGGCCGGTGCGCATGCGTGCGACGGAACCCGGAAGAGCAGCTGGCAACGGCGCGTGTGCCCACAGAGAGGGCTCTGCATGCCACCACGTTTGCCATCACGGGCCTAGTTCATCACAAACATAGCAAAAGCTAAGCCTATACGAGCCTCCCGAACCATGTTGTTCAGAGGTGCACAAATTGTCTTAATAATCTAAGACAATTTAGTTTACTAGGGAAAAATAGATGCTTTAGTCTTAATGTAGCTGGAGCACAATGCTTTTTGTGTAATCAGAAACAAAGCTGCTCATGTAAAGAAAGCAAATATTGGAATAATTCCATTTTTTTTTAAAATAAGACCTTTTTCACTGGCATGCTAAGAAAAGCAAACAAGCTTATTTTTAAAAGAAAAAAAATGTATACAATCAGACACTCATTTGTGTCTTGCCGACACACAAAGCACTGTGATTCTAAAAAAAGTGCTGTGAAAATGATCTGATGGGCAGATCATTTTCACAGCACTTTTTTTAGAATCACAGTGCTTCCTTCCTCTTCATTTCAGACATTATTGCCAGGTTTTACATCCACCAGTGTGATGATTGGTTGAAACTTATGGTACCACAGTCTTCAGCTCTGGCTGTGACCCACCCACTTTCCCATTTCCAGTTAAAAAAACTGACCAGGAAATGACAGTCTTCTCACTCTCTCACTGTCGCTCCCTTCAGCTAAGTTTTACCAGGGAAGGTTTGATGGTTTTTTCTCTCTGATGAGATCCGGGAGCTCAGCTGGAAGCTGCATTATCAACAATAGGATTAAAGCCCTTTCTTGGCGCCACACCAATTAAAGGACTAATATTGCCCAATATGTACAACAGCAGGTCAGCATGCCCTGAGCTGGCCTTTCTGGGCTTTGGTACATATCTGGAGAAATTTACTCCTATGGTACAGTAGGATGTTGGCAGCTTAGAGAGAGTGTGAGCTACGTACAAACGTAACAATGAAACTCTCAAGCATTTCAAGAAATTTAATCTGGCCCATGTATTCATGGACTCAACACTACTTCATAAAGCATAGAATATTTTTTGTGTAGTCCACCTTTCAATTCATTTCTACCATTCACTTGTAGGAAGAATTGCCCAGGAGGTAATGATGGAGGAGATAATTTATTCCAAGTATAGAGAGTTTGATAGTGGTGGAGGCGCTGTGAACACAGTGGTCAGAAAGGAAGTGTTATTCGGAATATATTCTTGATGATAACCAAAGTTTCCTGTCGTCAGTAAGCTAATTGTCACAGGAAGATATATTTGTTTTACTCATTGCCAAAGGCACTGGATGGCTATCGACCTTGACATAAAATAACAATGCCTCATGTATGTATGTATGTATGTATGTATGTATGTATGTATGTATGAGGAGAACAGGTCAGCAGGCGATGCTGGGATGCGGTGAAGTTTCAGCAGAAAAACAGCAAAGACAACAAAAACAGCAAACCAAATGTCTTCAATGGGTGTCCAGTCTATTCAGTTCTTCTAGGAGAACAGGTCAGCAGGTGATGCTGGGGTGTGGTGAAGTTTCAGCTTGAGTCCTTCCAGCTTGCCACTGCTCAGGGGGCCCAGGAACATGCTTGACTTGGGATGCGTGGACCACGCTTTCCACTTTCACAGCCGTTGGGGTGCTCAGAAGAACCTGCCGTGGTGTAGACCACTTGGGTTGGGTGCAGGTGGGAGATAGTTCTTTAATCCTTACCCACTGGCCTGGCTCAGCCAGTGGTGGTGTGTCAGCAGCTGGAGGTAAAGTGGACTGGACCTGTTTAGAGATAGAGGACAATATCTGTGCCAGATTATGCAAATATGAGGAGATGTTTCTTTCCCCTTCACTAGAATCTGGCAGGGCAGAAGCAACAAAGGGTCTCCCATACATCATTTCAAAGGGTGACAATCCTAATTTCCCTGAAGGCAGGGCCCTAATTCTTGCTAAGGCTATTGAGAGTACCTTAGGCCATGGGAGTTGGGTTTCTTGGCATAATTTGGACAAGTGTGTTTTCAGGATCCAGTTCATTCTCTCACATTTCACCGAAGATTCTGGCCTGTATGAAGAATGAAGGTGCCATGGGATGCCTAAAAACTTACTGACATCCTGGCTAACCTGTGAGGTGAAATGCCTGCCATTGTCAGACTCGAGACCCTTAGGGACCCCAAATCTTGGAATAATTTGATCAACTAAGGCATTCACTAACTAAGGAAGTAGGAATGGCTTCTGGCCACCCGGTGAATAAATCCACAAATACAAGAAGGTTAGATTTTGCTCCCCTTTTTGGGAGTTCAGTAAAGTCCACTTGCCAGGCCTCCCCTGGGTACCGGGCAGTTCTGAGACGACCGAGCGGGAGCGGACTGCCCCCTCAGGTGTTGTTCCTTTGGCAAAGTTCACATTGAGAAACAACAGTCTTGCAAAGGCTACGCAAGTTTGGATTGCAATAGCGGGATGTGAGCCACTTCTGGAGTGGGCGAGGACCACTGTGAATCATGCGGTGAGCTCTTTGGACCAGTTTCCACACCATTTGTTGAGGGAGCTGGACCCTGTTCTGAACAACCCACCACCCATCACACCACTTGCCATCAGGATGTAGCTGGTTCCTATTGTCATATAGGGCAGGAAGGTGGTGCATAGGATCACAGGGAAGTAGAGCTGAGAGGTTCCTGGGATTGACAGCAGGTCCTGACTCATCAGCTTGGCGTGCTCAATAATCGGCCACCCATGGGAGATTTCGCTGTAGTCTGTCTGGTATCCTCGACAATGAGTTATGGCTAGCTGAGATGGTTGTCTGACAGCCGTTACAAGTTTTTCTAGCAAAGGCTTCATCTTTAGGCTCTTCCCATCTGCCCCCGTAAAACCACGAGCCTTCCATAGAGCGGCATTGGTGCGTGCAGCCAAAAATGCATAACAACTGTCAGTATAAATGTTAGTGCGTAGACCAGCTGACAGGTGGCATGCTTCAATTAGAGCTAGAAGCTCAGCTGCTTGAGCGGACCAGTGAGAGGGGAGTTGTTATAGGACTGTGATGGCGAACCTATGGCACGCGTGCCACAGGTGGCACGCGGAGCCATATCTGAGGGCACGCGAGGCGTTGCCCTATGTCAGCTCCAGCGTGCATGTGCACGCTGGCCAGCTGATTTTTGGCCTTCCGGAGGGTGGGGGGAGGTCGTTTTCACCTTCCCCAGGCTTCAGGAAAGCCTCCGGAGCCTGTGGATGGCGAAAAACGGCCCAATGGCCCAACCGGAAGTTTGTTTCCGAACTTCCGGTAGGCCCGTTGAGTCCGTTTTTCGCCATCCACAGGCTCCGGAGGCTTTCCTGAAGCCTGGGGAGGGCGAAAAACGGCCCAACAAGCCTACCGGAAGTCCGGAGGCTTCAGTGAGCCCTGCGCGCATGCGTGGGGGGGGAGCACGGGGGGGTTATGCGCACATGCACGGGGGAGGGCATTGCATTATGGGTGCAGGCACGAGTGCGCACGCTATCGCACACACACGCTCTCTTTTGGCACCCGAGCAAAAAAAGGTTCGCCATCACTGTTATAGGAGGAGGGGCCCATCTTTGGAAACTACAGCCAGTCCTGTGTATCTCTTTCCATTTTTTACAAAAGAGGAGCCATCGGTCCATAGCTGAGATTCGGGATTGTCAAAAGGCTCAGTCCTCAGGTCCGCTCGAATGCCCACCACAAATTCCAAGACAGTTAAACAGTCATGCTTTGGGCCATCCTCGGGGGGGGGGGGCAAGGCAGGAGGGTGGCTGGGTTCAGCCTTTCACATCTATGAAGCTGAACAGAGTCTGATTCTAAAATCTGGCTTGCATACTTAGAAATCCAGCATGAGGTGGCCCACGCTGGGAGTTTCTGCTCAAGGAGAGTTTGAACTGAATGAGGCGTATAAATGTTAAGGGGTGCCCCCAAAGTTATTTTGTGTGTCTCCTGGATGAGGATGGCTGTGGCTGAAACAGATCGTAGGCAGGCTGGCCAGCCTCTGGCCACTGAATCCAGGATTTTTGAAAGGTAAGCTACAGGAACTCTCTCGGGGCCCAGTTTCTGCAATAAAACGTCCAGGCCACAGCCCTTCATTTCAGAAACAAAAAGTTCAAAGCCTTTCATCTGGTCAGGTAAAGCCAAAGCAGAAGCACGGCCCAATGCATTTTTCAAGTCCTGCCATGCTTTCTGATGTTCCCCTGTCCATTCCCAGGCCATGTCTTTTTGGGTTAATTGGTAAATGGGTTTAGCAATGACAGAATACATTGGAATCCACAAACGTGCATAGCCAGTGATACCTAAAAAGGTCTGCAGCTGCTTAACGTTAATGGGCGTAGGTAAGGCTGAAATTGCCTGTAGGCGGCTTTCGTGCAGTAGCTGACAGCCTTTTCACAGAACAAAACCCAGGTATTGGACTTCCTGAGTGGCCCACTGGACTTTCTTCCTTGATACAGTGTAGCCCTTTTCAGCCAAGTGATTGAGGAGGGCGATTGAAGTATCCTCAACATCTTTCTGGTCTTTGCCAGCTACCAATAAATCATCCACATATTGCAAAAGGGAAGTTTGTTTGGTGTCAAAGTCTTTAAGATCTTGCACAAGGGCTGCAGCAAAAGCTGTTGGACTGTTACGGTAGCCTCGTGGCAGGCGAGTCCAAGTAAGCTGGCACTTAGAACCATCGGAAGGATCTTCCCACTCAGAAGCAAAGAATGCCTGACACTCCTTAGCCAGAGGGATACAGAAGAAGGTGTCCTTTAGATCTATGACCGTATACCAATTCTGATCACTTGAAAGCGTAGTCAGCAAGGTATATGGGTTGGCCACCACAGGGTGTAGTGGGTGGAGCCGGCAGTTGGTCTGTTGTAAATTGTGAGTAAATCTCCAAGTCCCATCAGGTTTAGGGACGGGGAAAATTGGTATAGACCAGTATGATTGTGTGTGAACGAGGAGCCCAGTTTTCAGAAAAAGTTCAATCTGGGTCTTAATGCCAAGTCGTCCTTCCCTTTTAATAGAGTATTGGCAGATTGCTATAGGCTGCGTGTCTGGGAGGAGCTGAGCCATGTGGGGTATAGCAAATTTTGCAAACCCAGGGATCCCCTGATACCAAACCCGAGGGTTTATTTTATTTGAATCAGGTCCACTAGGGATTGTTTCTCTCCCCAGGAAACAAAGATAAGCCCTTTCCGGGGGGGATTTCAAGGCAGACTCCCTGCTGGGTGCATTGTATAACTGCCCCCAGTTTTCCTAGGAGATCCCTCCCCAAAAGGTTGATAGGGCATTGTGGCAATATTAGAAAGGAATGCTGGAGTGACGGTCCTTTGGTTGGTTCAACCACCATTGGGTGACTGATTGGGGCATTGTCTTCTATCCCGGTTGCTCCAACAATGGAGGTGGTTTTGGAAGAGAGGCAAGGGATTGATTTATCGTTCAGGACGCTAAAGGTAACCCCTGTATCAATCAAAAAGGAATAAGATTTGTTCCCCACTTTTAGCTCAAGCAGAGGGTCTGGGGAAGCAAATGACCCTCCAGAGCCCCTTCAGTAGGTTTCTGGATAAAACTCGGGAGCTTGAGCTGACATGAGGGGGAGGGGGGCTTGTGGGGGTCCTGGCTTGAAGCCTCCTTGCTCCCTGGGTTGCTCTCGTCCTCTACTGTTCAAGGGGGCATTCTCTCCTCCAATGACCAAATTGATGACACCAGGCACACTGATCTCTATGGATGGAGTAGCTCCTGGGATTAGCTGAAGCCCCCTCCCTTTGCTTTGGGGATTTAGAGCCGCCGCTAAAAGAGCAGCTTGCTTTCGCATCTTCTTATCTTCTTTCTTCTCTTCCTCCTCCTCCCTTTGGGCATAAACAGTGAAGGCTGTCTGAACGAGGGTCTCTAAATCCTTAGCAGTTGGGGTTTCTAGTTTTTGTAATTTCTTTCTTGTGTCAGGAGCGCTCTGGCCTACAAAAGTCATTTTCAGCAAAACATCGTTGGCTGGGCTATCAGGATCGAGGTCAGTAAACCTACGAAACCCATCTTTCAAACGGTTCAAAAAAAAATCTGTGGGGGATTCATTGGGATTTTGAAGGATCTGATGAATGCGGTGGAAGTTCACTGTTTTTGGGATGCCCAGTTTTAGTCCTTGAAGGATAGAGTCCCTGGCTCTCTGGAGGATGAAGGTGCCCCGCTCTGTGTTGGGGTTGACTTCAAAGCTGGGGTTAAAAAGAACCAGGGGATCAGGCCATAAAGCTTGGGCATTTTGATTAGTTTGAATGCCATGTTGTCTGGCAGCTTTATAGTGTGCCATCGTGGCTTTCAGAACTTGTTGTTTCTCCTCAGTAGACAGGAGTGCCGACAGGAGAGTGAATATGTCAGGCACATTAGGTCTATGAGTGGCCATCACACGTTGAACAAGCTCTACATAGCTTTGGGGGGATTCCCTGTAATGGGGAAGTCCTGCTTTCCAATTGAAAAGATCAGTGGTGGTAAAGGGTGTATGAACAAACACCAGTCCATCTTTCATAGGAACTTGTCGAAGGGGAGCTAGGACTGAGGGACCCGGTTGGGGGTCTCCCTGCGCAGATACATAAGTTTGTCCAGTCCTGGTGTGAGGAGGACTTAAAACCATTAGATCTGGATACAGAGCTTGATCTGCCTGGGATGTTGAATTTTGTGGATTCAGCTTTGTGGTTTGGAGCACTTGAGCTTGTGGATCAAGCTGAGGGGCTGTTGGATGCACCTGATCCTGCAAGGCAGACTGTGCTGCTGCCGGAGATACCTGAGCTGTTAAAGGCACAGTGTTTACATCAGGGGAAGGGGGAGCAACATAATATGGTGGGGGAAATTCCTCTTCCTCTTCAGTCACTTTGGGGAGTTTTTTCCTTTTTTCAAAAGTGACAAGGGGGGAAATTTTAGAAGAGGGTGTTGGAGTTAGCCCACATGCTTTCTGAATGTCTGGGCGAAAAAGGAGATTGGAGAAGAAACTCACGTAGAGCTCCTCTTCAGTTCATCCAGTGGTGGCCAGAAAATCAGCAAATTTGTTGACAAAATCTAAATCAAGGCTGCCTTCTGGAGGCCAGGTTCCTACATTAGGACCAATAAAGTAGGTTGGCCAGATGGATGCACAGAGGGCTTTCAGCTTCTCCTTTTTAAGAACAATCTTTTTCTCTGTAATAGGCTTTACTGTGTTCCAATGGGCTAGCACGCAGTCTAGAGGGGAACACGGCTCTGTTTTTCTTGGGAAACTCCAGGGAGTATCAGCTGATCACAGAAGTGTTACTTAATACTCTTTATAATGAAAATGTTTGTAATCTTGTCCTTCTGCACTGTTCCAATATTTAAAATAGAATAGAATAACAGAGTTGGAAAGGACCTTGGAGGTCTTCTAGTCCAACCCCCTGCTTAGGCAGGAAACCCTACACCACTTCAGACAAATGGTTATACAACATCTTCTTAAAAACTTCCAGTGTTGGAGCATTTACAACTTCTGGAGGCAAGTTGTTCCACTGATTAATTGTTCTGTCAGGAAATTTGAGGGGCTCCTACAAAAATGAGGGAGTCAATCTATTTTCCAAAGCACCAAAAGGCAACAAGGAACAATGGATGGAAACTAACCAAAGAGAGAAGCAACCTAGG
>QLTV01003957.1:353366-364727 GCA_003457575.1 Thermophis baileyi | reverse complement strand
CCAAAAGCCATTAACCCTTCCAACTCTATTATTCTATGTTCTCTATGTTCTAAATTGGGTGCTTCACAGCAGAAGCAATACAGCTGGTTGGACCACACATGCATTAAATTCAGGGCCTGTATGATCAAGCTGCATCATTGTCCCATCCTGTATCTTTTCCCCCCAGGAAGAAACAAGAAGTAGCCAACACTGCAGCAGCTATAAAAGGCCTTGGGAAACTTCAGGGTGTATCAGCTGATCACAGAAGTGTTACTTCATACTCTTTATAATGAAAATGTTTGTAATCTTGTCCTTCTTCCTGAAGGGAAGAGGTTAATCCCATCCCTAGATGGGTGATTGATGGGTTTCCCTGCCCTAATCCTGTCAGTTTCTGTTGTTTATTGACTTGATTCAGCGTGTAATGGCTGCATTCCAGCTGCAACTGTTAAATGGAGTTATTAACTGAAGGGAGAGAGAGAGAGAGAAAAAACCTCTCTTGCACTTTATTTTTAACCGGTTCTCTAAACTGCCTAAGCGATTTACTAACGGTTCGGGCAAACCGGTGAGAACCGGCTGGATTTCACCTGTGGTTTAAGCCACAATAGAGCCAAAAATGAAACTTAAACGGAGGCTTGAATAATAACAATCAGTATTTAATCTTGATCAAGGTTAAAGACCAGGTGCTCAGCTGTTCCTAACACATACAAAGACATGCAGGGAAGAGCTACACTTTCAGAGAACATCTGAATCCTTTTTATACATTTAGAAACGTAGTTAAATCCCTCATTCCGGCCTCTTAATTAGGTTTGTGTATTCCTGCAACAGGATAACAGCCTCAATTAGTGCTATCAGTGTTATCTCTGTTATGTACTAACTGTCAGTACATGGTTTCACCCAGGTCCAGCGTTTGAGTGGGAGAATGCTCAAACGCTATTGGCTGTTCTGTCTGACAGCTCCCTATAAAAGGGCAAGCTGTCAGACTACTGTTGCTGGTTGTTCTGAGCAGTTGCTGAATAAAGAACTTTCTGAAGTCTGTCTCCTGTGATCATTCCCACTACTTAACAGTGGCGACAAAGGTTTGGGACCAGGAGAACGAAGACGACCCTCTCAGGCACCGCAACCAGCCATGCAGTCCCACCGGGTTCTGCCTACTCTACGGAAATGTCTGCTTTCCACCTGCCTGCGCCGTTCGACCCTGCCAAGGAGAAGTGGGACTCATACATGCGGTGTTTCGAGTGCTTCCTTGAGGCAAATGACTTCCTTGAGGTAAATGCCAATGCTGCAGAATCTTCAACCAAGGCTGCAGAGTCCCTGCACCATTTTGCCGCCGCCAAGAAGGAGCCTCAGCCTCCTTCGTCCGTGCACAGGGGCACACTCGATGAGCAAGACAGCAGCAACGACGACGTCTGCCGCACTGACCACCGGCACCCGCCTGTTGCTAAAGACTCTCAAGCTGTCTGTGCCAGCTGTGGGGGGCGGCATCCGAGGGCATCATGCCGATTCTGGGACGTTGTATGCCAGCGATGCGAGAAGAGGGGGCATTTGGCGCGTGTTTGCCACACCATTTTCCCCGCCAAAGACGCGCATGCACAGGACTCTGCTCGCGGCGAGCTGTCAAATCGCTACTAGTGCGAAAATCAAAGACCGTGCAACAAAGCCTCCATGCAGCAACCCGACACCAACCAAACGCGGGTTGCCAGGGCCAGCTGCCCAAGCAAGAAAAAGCTGACTGTTACTGTCTCCATCGACGGCGCACCAATCTCTATGGAGATTGACACTGGCTCGGCAGTCTCAATTGTGGCCTGGCAGATGCTGAAACTCGCCTTTCCGAGTCTCCGGTCTACCTGCCTGCAGAAATTGTCCATCCGCCTGTCTGACTACCAGGGAAACCGGATCCCTGTCATCAGTCAAGGCCAGTTCCAGGTCAAATTTAACCAGTTCGAGGGATCTCTCCAGCTCACCGTGGTCAACGGCAGCCTCCCTAGCCTCCTGGGCCTACTGGTTCGACACGCTCGGCCTGGGGGTGACCGGCATCAACACCAGCGGGACCGCAGAATTCAATGACCTGTTTGATGAGTTCCAGGACGTATTTAGTGAAGGTTTGGGCAAGTATGTGGGGACTCCAGTCTCTTTCAGCCTTGACCCTAAGGTAGCCCCCATACGGCTTAAGCCCAGGCAGGTCCCTCTAGCACTGCGGCCAAAGATAGACAAAGAGCTGGACAAGCTCATTAGGCAGGGAGTCCTGGAACCAGTCGACCATGCAAAATGGGAGACACCCATAATCAC
Source organism: Thermophis baileyi (assembly GCA_003457575.1). Classification (NCBI taxonomy): domain Eukaryota; kingdom Metazoa; phylum Chordata; class Lepidosauria; order Squamata; family Dipsadidae; genus Thermophis; species Thermophis baileyi. Next base: position 362,462 of record QLTV01003957.1, on the reverse strand, counting down.
CCCCATTAAAGGGGACGGTAGCATTAGGATTTGCGCATACTATAAATGCACATTAAACAAGGCATTGCAATAGAGCGCCTATCCTGTGCCGATTGTACACCATCTACTGCACTCCCTGGGCCCTGGCTGCCTGTTCGCCAAACTCGATCTTGCACAGGCATACCAGCAGCTGCCAGTAGATGGCGCTACCACAGAGGCACAGACCATTGTGACTCACAGGGGAGCTTTTAAATGTCACAGGCTGCAGTTTGGGATTAGCGTGGCCCCGGGGTTGTTCCAGAGTGTAATGGAACATCTGTTGCAGAACCTCCCCGGGGTCGTGCCCTATTTTGATGACGTCCTCATCTCTGCCTGTGACCAGGACCAGCTCCGCTGTCAAGTCAGAATGGTCCTGTCAAAACTGCGAGCTGCGGGGCTTAAGGCCAAGCGCAGAAATGCTCGCTGGGGGTGCCGGAGGTAGAATTCTTAGGCTACCGAGTAAACGCCGAAGGCATCCACCCTACGGAAAACAAGCTCAGGGCCACCCACGAGGCCTCAGCCCCACAAAACCAAGACGAGCTCCAAGTCTTCCTTGGGCTCTTCAATTTTTACAGTCTGTTCCTGAAAAACAAAGCCACCGTAGCGGAACAACTCCACAGACTGCTAGCCAAGAACACTCTTTGGGTGTGGGGCCCCAAGGAAGCTGTAGCCTTCAAAGCTGTCAAAAAGCTATTGACCAGTGACAGTTTCCTCATTCAGTATAACATGACCCTGCCATTGGTTCTAGTGTGAGACGCTTCTCCAGTGGGCATCAGTGCTGTCCTCAGCCACAGACTCCCAAATGGCACTGAGGTCCCGGTGGCATACTACTCGAGGACTCTGTCCAGTGCAGAGAGGAATTATAGCCAACTGGACAGGGAGGCATTGGCCGCCATGGCAGGAGTTGAAAAAATTTCACGAATATCTGTTTGGGAGGGATTTTGACTTGGTTACAGACCACAAGCCTCTTTTGGGGTTGCTCGCTGGGGACCGTCCCACTCCGGCTGCCCTGTCTCCCCGTTTCGCCCGATGGGCCATTTTTCTCTCGGCCTATTCTTATCACCTGGCATATCGGCCAGGAAGGGACATGGGCAACGTGGACGCTTTGAGCAGGTGCCCGTTGCCTGACATTGCCCCGGATGCTCCGGTCCTCCTAATTGACTTGGCGGACTCTGGGTTGGTCACCTCGGCCGAGGTGGCTAAGCACACGGCCAAAGACCCCTCACTCAAAACTGTGTTGAACTGGGTGTGGATGGGATGGCCGAAGGACCCAGTTAGATCTGACCTTAAACCATACGTGCAAAGGCAGCACGAACAATTCGAACAAGGGGGCTGCCTCCTTTGGGGTGATCGTGTGGTCATACCAACCTGCCTGCGAGCAGGAATTCTCCAGACATTACACGAAGGCCATCCGGGGATTGTCCGGATGAAAGCCTTAGCTAGGGGGTATGTTTGGTGGCCCAATATGGATGCTGAAATCCAAAATTGGGTCGGGTTATGCAAACCCTGGCAAGAGTCTAGGCCAGTTCCACCCAAGGCCCCAGTCCATGATTGGGAACAACCCAAAAGCCCCTGGTCTCGGCTGCACGCCGACTTTGCCAGCCCTTGCCACGGGCAAATGTTTCTAATTATTGTAGATGCCTACTCGAAGTGGCTCGAGATTTTCCTTATGGGTTCGACCACTGCTGAGGCCGTAATTAAAGTCCTCAGGCATCTCTTCACCACCCACGGAATACCAGACATCTTTGTAACAGACAATGGGCCCCAATTTATGGCCACAAACTTCGAGGGGTACCTGGCAGAATTGGGGATCTGCCATGCCCTGTCCTCGCCGTTTCATCCGGCGATGAATGGCCTGGTTGAACACTTCGTGCGATCAGCTAAAAAAGCGCTGGGTAGGCTAGGTCCCGGGGACTGGCAGGCCAGGATTGATAAATTCCTTTTAACACAGCATATTACCCCGAGTGCCACCACAGGCCGCAGCCTGGCTGAGCTCCTCATGGGTCGCAGGCTCCGATCCATACTAGACCGCCTGCACCCAAATTACACTCATAAAGAAAAAGCCGATCCCGGCCAAACAACCAGGTCCTTCTCCACAGAGGACACAGTATTCGCCTGCAACTACGCCGAGGTAATGTCAGTACATGGTTTCACCCAGGTCCAGCGTTTGAGCGGGAGAATGCTCAAACGCTATTGGCTGACAGCTCCCTATAAAAGGGCAAGCTGTCAGACTACTGTTGCTGGTTGTTCTGAGCAGTTGCTGAATAAAGAGCTTTCTGAAGTCTGTCTCCTGTGATCATTCCCACTACTTAACAATCTCTTCCTTTGTTCTCATGATTGACCACTTGGCCCCCTGGTGTTACAGGGAATGGAACTCAAAGGTGTAAGTGTTAGCAGCTCCAATCTGAGATACCTTCTAGGCAGGAGTGGAAGAGATAACAAGATTGATATGTGCTCAGATCAAATAGCATGAACATATGTTTTGACAAATATTGCCAGATATTTTACAGAACCTAGTAACAGCATTTGTTTTATACAGGAAGTTATTTGCAGGAAATACACCTATAAGGGTCTAATGTGGCATATTTGTGTTACAAGTTCAAAAGGCATAATATATAGGTGTTACAGGAAACAAATGTTTACAGCATGCAAGTATACAAAGACATCATATAGTATTCCAGTATATTATATTCTGGTATTATTTAGTATATCCTTATTATCATTTCTGTATGTATGTATGTATGTATGTATGTATGTATGTATGTATGTATGTATGTATGTATGTATGTATGTCTATATTTGCATCTACATAAAAGAATGAAATCATGTTATTGATTCATGACGCTTGTGATAAAACTGACTCATTTGATCAGTTGTTACTCAGCTGTTTTATCAGTCTGAAGTTCTTTTGTTTGATAATAGACACTTTATACAAAATGTAATAATCCAGGAAAACAGGTTTCTATAGCAGCATCTAGTGGCCAAAAGCAAACAGTGTAACTTAGGGATTTAATTGTCTTGGCTTCCATTCAGATTCCTTTCAGGAACTGCCAAAATGAATGCAAAGGATTTCAAATCAAAAGGAGAAGCCATTGGAACCAATGTGCTGGCTGGAGACTAGTGCTTAAGACTAGATGCTTAAAATGATTAAACCAAGGCAGAATCTAAACTAAATGAGGCAGGACAGGGAGGGAGAACCGGATTCTTTTTGGTGGGTGTTTTTTTTTGGTGGGGGGGGGAGGTAATTTTAAAACTTGGACTTCGGTGAAGGTTACAGGAGAAACTATTTGGACAACCATGTGAATTATGTGGGGATAATGCCAATTTATTATAGGAAAAAAATAGCATGCTTCTAAAATGAAGCTAATAAAATGGAAATCTTTAACCAGCACAATCATGTTTATCCAACATTTCGCTGACTCAGTGAGAGATAACAAAATTTGCTCCAGCTTTAAGAGTTGAATGGATTCCTTCAATTTCATTTTCCCCCCAGGTTTATGGTTAGATTCCTTTAATAAAAAGCAGACATCTTCTGAAACAAAAACCAAAAACTTGTCTTACTGATCATTTTGTGTGCACACACAGCCCTATTATTTTTGCCTTGTTCTGTTTTGGATTTGCAGGATCCTTTCACAGCGTTCCATTTGGACAAGAATCTAGTGAGGACTTACTTGAAGCCTTTATTCATTGGGGAGCTTGCAGCAGATCAGCCCAGTTTTGAACCCAACAAAAATGTAAGCTTTTCTTGAGAAAGAGATCTTTGCTGATGCTATGAGGAATCTGCAGTAAAAAAATTGGGAACAAAGTCAAAGATACCTTCCTTTGGTGGCCTGCCCAAAATGGGAAATACAGAAACATACTGTAAGGAGGAGTGATATATGTTAAGAGGCAGTTTTCAGGTGAGACAAGACTGTGTAGCACCAGAACAAAACAAAAATGATCAATCAGAATCTCAAAACGGGGACAAGATCTACCGTAGGAGATGTTTGGAGCGAGAAATATTAAATGTCTAAGATGTAAAATGTCTCATATATTCATGTGCTGACTTTCAGAGCAAAGAAATTTAACTTGGAATGATATCTCAATAGGAATGGGCTTTCTAAAAAGTGTACATAGATGAACATGCACATAGCCACACACTCTGCATTACAGAGTCTTTTGTCATGAAACTAGCATAGGGATGGCATCACTCTAAGCTATATTGAGTAGCACCAAAGGACAAAAGCCACATTTGTCTTTAATTTTATTAAGGTAAAAGTCGACACAATCACTTGCCCAACATATATTGAATATTTCCCTTTTGTATGGCTTTTATTGTTACATTTTGGTCATAATTTTTGGAAGACTTTAAAGGCTTCAGACTATTGTGGTCTTTAGAGGTGCCCACGGCCCAAGGTGTTAGGTTGTTCACTTCTGAATAAAAAGTTGCCTTCAGAACAAAGGAAGTATCACACTGTGGTTTTTCATAGAAAGAACTTGTGGAGGACTTCCGTGAGCTCCGTGCCACTGTTGAAAAGATGGGACTACTGAATTCCAATCATCTCTTCTTCCTCCTGTCCCTTCTTCATATCTTGTTGCTGGATGTATCAGCCTGGCTCAATATGTGGTATTTTGGAACATCCTTGGTGCCATTCCTCATCACCGCTTTGCTCCTTGGGACTGTCCAGGTAATCTGTTATCAGATGAAACAGAGCAGGGCTTGAAGCTTCAAAAAAACTGAAGAGCTGTGGTAACTCTAGACCTCTGTGAGGAGAGGTATCTATTTGCATTACCCTTAATGCAGGGGTGGGTTCCGAAAATTTCCACTACCACTCTGTGGGCGTGGCTTAGGGTTACGCGCGCGCGCGCTCCCCCAGTGCAATTCTGTGTCCGCACATGCTCAGTCACTATAATCTGCCCGAAACACAGCTGAGGAGCTGATCAGCTGTGCTTCGGGCGAAGAATAAAGGACAGCCTTCACCCGGGGGCGGGTGGAAGGGCCCTTTCCAAAGCAGCAGCAGAGCACAAACAGCCCAAAACGTAAAAAAGCCGCCAAAAATTCACGGAAAAAAATGGCAGCGCCCACAGACCAGCACCAACCAAGGCGGGTCCACGACGCCATCATGATGTCACCAGCGCCTCGCTACCGGTTCGGGTGACCCAGTACGAACCGGGAGGAACCCACCCCTGCCTTAATGTCTAATTCAGCTTTTCTCTCGAGATAAACAAATATGGTAATCATAGCTCTTTTCATTTGGTCATCCTTGGTTTCCCATTTTGGACAATTGTGCCCATTATCCTATGCTTGTCTATGCAAAGAAAGTTCCCTCCAAGAATGTTAGTAATATTTTTTTTTCTTCAGAACTCCCTTTGGAGTCTACTTTTTCATGAAACTGTTGGTTTAACTCAGGGCTGTCAAACTCCCGGCCTGCGGGCCGGATGCATCATGTGCTGGCCACGCCCACACCTAGTTTAGCGAAGGGGAAAAAAGACCCGATATGTCACGTGACGCAGCCGTGACGACGTGAGTTTGACACCCCTGGTTTAACTCCTCAGATCTAAGTCCATCTGCCTGTTAAACTTGTTTATTGTATGACTCAGATCTCTTCCCCTCCTCTCCTCCCCCCCTCAACCTTCTCTCTGTCTAATCTTCTGGGAGCAAAGACTTAGCAGATTACATGGTAAAGCATTGTGTGCAGTCATGGCATTGTGGTCATCCTAGCTATGGCAATGTTTTCCAGGCCCAAGCCGGTTGGCTGCAGCATGATTTTGGACATCTTTCTGTCTTTGGCAAGTCTAAATGGAACCACTGGATTCACAAATTTGTGATTGGACATTTGAAGGTGAGTTTCATGAAAATGGGCTTTGCTCTTAGCCATGTCATGGCATTGGAGCTCAAGAACAATTGGGCCCTTTGCGCTCAGATTTTGCTCTGCCTAGTCAGGAAATAAATATCTGAAGAGGCCTCGTGCATTTGCCTTGTTTTGCAGGGAGCACCAGCCAGCTGGTGGAATCACTGGCACTTCCAGCATCATGCAAAGCCTAACTGCTTTCGCAAGGATCCTGATCTCAACATGCATCCTTTGTTATTTGCCCTGGGAAAGATACTCTCTGTAGAGGTGAGACTTGTGGGATTTGGGGAATGTTGTGTGAAGAGGGAAATTTTGCATGCATCCTGAAGCATCAACCCTTAAATGGAGCTCCAACATACTTTTAGATCTTCAAAAATTGTTACCAGTGTGTACTTTTGAATCTAACAGAACGGAAAACTTATCAATTACATCATTGGGATAGTGACATGAATTAGAAAGGAAAATGAAATCTTCAAAAATTCAGTTTTGTCCTGGACCTCTTTACATCAGTTAATAGTTAAAATGCTGTTATTTTGTCATTTGGACCGATTCAGAAATTTTCATACAATTTCAAATAAAAAAGCAGAGTTATGTAGATTTATTTGAACACTGGCCTTTTTTTGTATATATTTGACATAAAAACATAGTGGATAAGATTAAGTATAATAATTGATATTGGTCAAAACTACAGCTTTAAAACAATAAAAAGACTAACAGTGTGTGTTGACTTGAAATGTTTTTAAATGGCTAGGTTTTAAATCTCATGGAAGTAAGGATAGCTGACTTAAAATAAATGAAAATATTGGGAAATCTGAGTGGCAAATGGGACGAATTTTTTTTAACTTCAGGTCAAAGTTCAGTATAAAAATAGAACACCAGAGGTGAAGGTACTTTCTAGTTTACTTCATAAAGAGTCAGACGTATGACTTTTTGTACTTTGAGCTTAAGTTGTGTGTTTGTTGTCAGTGCCATGAGCTTTTGGTGCACAGAGAGCAATTTTGAAATGAAAGTTGTAGAGCTGGAGATGTTTAGACAACCAGACAGGTACATACACAGGACTTTTGGAATGTGATGGCTCACTTCACTCCCAGGAGGAAAGCTTCTTTCCTTTCAGGGAGAAAGAAAGAAGGGCTTGGGGAAGGAGGATATCATTTCAGAGAAATGTTCCCAGAAAGGGGACCTAATTCTTAGACAGATGCATCTATATCTTCTCATATTGAGAATAATCCTCTGGGGGAGTAAATCCTGCCTCCCCGACCTTGCAGAATTTTTTTTTGAGAATGTCAGCATGTTATTAACCTGGATTTGCAAAAAGCCTTTAAGAAAATTTCTCATCAGAGACTCTTGAGGCAAACCTAGCAGCTATAGATAAGAGGACCTTTCCTTTGCTGGATTGCTTGTTGGTTAAAAATCAGAAAGTGCTGAGGTGGCCAAGGCTGCACATTATTCTAAATTGTTCAGGATAGTAAAAACCAAAAGTGTTGGGGGCACCTTATCTTAGAAAGGAGGCAACTGAAAAGGAACATGCCTGAACATGAGGTGAGGTGGCGAGGTGGCGCAGTGGTTAGAGTGCAGTACTGCAGGCTACTTCAGCTGACTGTTCAGCAGTTCAGCGGTTCAAATCTCACCGGCTCAAGGTTGACTCAGCCTTCCATCCTTCCAAGGTGGGTAAAATGAGGACCCAGATTGTTGGGGGCAATATGCTGACTCTGTGAACCGCTTAGAGAGTGCTGTAAAGCACTGTAAAGCGGTATATAAGTCTAAGTGCTATAACATGTAAAATCATGTGTAATGTGGAGAGAATGTAGACAGAGAGAAATTTTCTCCTTCTCTGAAAAGATAAGACCAGCAGTCATTCTGTAAAGTTGTTTGAAAGGAAGCTTAAAATAGGCAAAAGGAAGCACTTCCTTGAACAGTGCATAATTAACTTGTGGAGTTTCTACCACAAGGCTGCATAGTGGCAGCTAACAGCTTGATTTAAAAGGGAATTGGTTACATTCATGGAAGACTAGTCTGTTAGTATTGAAGAGTGAATGTTATCACTCAGTTGTGGTGGTGGGGGGGCATACCAGTTAGGTTTCCATGTGCTGCTTGGAGGCACCCCAGAAAAATCTGCTTGGCCAGAAACAAACTGCTGGAGTAAGATGAACCACTTAAGGGCTGTTCTTAAGTTCTCACTGTATGTGTTTATCCCCAAGTAAGTATGAATAGATTTGTTACTGCACTTTCTAATGTGTTGTCTTGAATGAATTATTCATAATTTCCTTGACGACAGTTCCAGCAGCAGCAGCAGCAGCAGCAGCAGCAGCAGCAGCAGCAGCAGCAGCAACAAAAACCTATTAAAGGATTCAAGTTTTTTTAGGGGCTAGATTATGGATGAAAGAAATCATACAAAGTCGCACACAGTACCTCCTTTTAGGCTCATACTGCTTTGATTACTTAGGTATGCGAGAGTAGTTTGAACTCTTTCTTTGTCTGGGGGATTCCTTTCATCCATTAAATTTTTTTGCTAGCCAGATTTCATAGAAGAACCTCATTGGTTGTTAGCTGTCACCTTATTTGCCAGGATAAGCCTTATTAGAAATAAAGCAAAGATGAAGATTGTGGTGTGTTTCCCTTTTCTTCAAATGGTGAAAAGTACCAGGATAGTTTACTGGTTTTAGTTTCTTTTGGGTGGAAAACATTTGGAGACTAATGACATCTTTGCAATGTTCTTTATGGAAATATAAAGGCAAGGTGCAAGAGAAGGGAAAGAGGGACTTAAACATCAAGGAAACAGTTGGTCCACTAAAGAGAGAAGACGGCAAGGAAGTAACAGGCAACAGAGAGAAAGCAGAGCTGCTTAACTCATTCTTTGCATCGGTCTTCACGCAAAAAGAAACTATAGCCCAACCTACCAGAAATATAACTGCAAAAAACAGACTGGAAACTAAAGTTAAAATAAGCAAAAAAAACAGTAAGAGAACACCTGTCTGAACTTGATGAATACAAAGCACCAGGACCGGACGGATTACACCCCACAGTACTAAAGGAGCTGGCAGATGTCATCTCAGAACCACTGCACCACATCTTTCAAAAATCCTGGAATACCGGGGAACTACCAGAGGACTGGAAAAGAGCTGATGTGGTTCCCATCTTCAAAAAAGGAAAAAAAAAACAGACCCAGGAAACTACAGACCAATCAGCCTAACATCAATACCCGGGAAAATAATGGAAAAGATAATTCAAAAACAGATCAGCCAAAACC
>QLTV01003957.1:336001-352807 GCA_003457575.1 Thermophis baileyi | reverse complement strand
ACTGAGACTGTAGAAAAAGTGCAGAGGAGAGCAACCAGGATGATCAGGGGACTAGAGACTAAAACATATGAAGAGCGTTTGCAGGAACTGGGCATGGATAGTCTAGCGAAGAGAAGGACCAGGGGAGACATGATAGCAGTGTTCCAATACTTGAGGGGCTGCCACAGAGAGGAGGGGGTCGAGCTATTCTCCAAAGCACCTGAAGGACAGACAAGGAATAAAGGATGGAAACTGATCAAGGAGAGATTCAACCTAGAAATAAGGAGGAACTTTCTGACAGTGAGAACAATCAACCAATGGAACAGCTTGCCTTCGGAAGTTGTGGGAGCTTCATCACTTGAGACTTTCAAGAAGAGATTGGACTGCCATTTGTCAGAAAGGTGTAGGGTCTCCTGTTTGAGCGGGGGGTTGGACTAGATGACCTACAAGGTCCCTTCCAACTCTGTTAATCTGTAATGATAGAAAACAATTTGCCCCCTTAGTTTCCTGTTTCACCCATCATGTGGGTTTAACCGTTTCCACCTACAACCATATGCCATTCTCACTTCCTTCCAAGCTGACAATTGCTCTCCCCTCTTTTTTTCTTTTGTGTATATTCTTCCATCTTCTACATATCACCTTCTGGGAGCCACGTATATATTTACTGATCATGAGCTCCCAAGAAAATAGGGGAAGTTGCCAATGCAATTCTCTGGAGTTATGTATGCTGCTTTCCTGTGAGACAGCTTGCTAATCTGTTTGCTCCTTCCTTTTCCTGGGAGTGTGGCTTTGTCATACAGGCTGAGTGCAGATACACAGGATCCAGCTTCTCTTGTAGACCAAGAGATTACAGCTTCTTGTATTCTCTACCTACCTCTACCTCTTCAGTCAGTGGTGTACTACAGTATGTATTAGCAACTCCTAAAACATATTGCATGTGGGTTTTTAAAACTGATGGCTTTACTGAAGAAACTGCAATTGCTTTTAGACTGGGTTTGAATCTCATTTGTGTTGTGCCGATGTATTGTATATGTACAATCTTTTATAGATCAGCACTGCCACTGCTAAGATATCCTTAATCTTGGCTCAAATAACCTTGGCACGGATGGTAGAGAGTCATTGATGGACTTATGTTTGCCAGGACAAGTTTGTGCATTTATCTGGTATGATTTGTTGAATGTTGACTTGCTATGAACCTTTCTCCCCATTCGCAGCTTGGCATAAAGAAAAAGAAGTTCATGCCATACAATCACCAGCACAAATACTTCTTTCTCCGTGAGTATCATTTTCTTTCTGAGATATTCGTATTCTTATTAAGGGCACATAGGATACTAAAAAAACCAGAGATTTTTTTTGTGTGGTGTGGTTTTGCTGCCATTGGTTGGAAGGAAGAGTGAAACCCTATTTATCTGGGAAATATGGGGATAACCTTTTCCTGTAAAAAATGTCATCTAGTTATATTCCTGTCAAGTATCATTAGAAGGAGACCTTTTTTGCAGCCTGTGTACAATATTACTATAGCTGTTTCATGCCACCCTATTATAATCTCAAATGTCTCTACCCATCAAATTACCATATTTAATACTCTATGGCAAACTGCACCACACCTGACAAATGAAGCTTTGCATCCCAGGGTTAACACAGACCTGGTCCACCTGGCTCAATACTATCTGAATCCCCTTTTAATCATTGAAAATATCGTGGATGTAGATGCATATGACAATGGAACTGAGCCACAGTGAACCAAATGGGATCTCCATGGTTACAGGAGCTGTGGTGGCACAGTGGTTAGAATGCAGTATTGCAGGCTAACTCTGCCCACATCCAGGAATTTGATCCTGACTGGCTGAAGGTTGATTCAGCCTTCTATCCTTTTGAGGTTGGTAAAATGAGAACTCAGATTGTTGTGGGCAATATGCAAACCACTTAGAGAGTGCACTAAAGCACTATGGAGTGGTAAACAAATCTAAGTGCTATTGCTATTGCTACAGACATCCTACTTATTGTGGGGGAAATATTAGCATTATTTTACATTTGTGGGGCATGTGAGACTCTGAGGTTTGATCCATTAAAACAATTCTTAGGTCTTCCTGACAGAGCCAATGAGTGAGTGCGTAATTCTTCTCTGGCTTGCAAGAAAGTGAGACCACTACCTCTGAATCTTAACAAAGTCCCCCTCCTCTTATTCAGTAGGTAGGGAATAGAGAAAGTGATATCATTAAATATCTATAAAGGAGAATATTTATAGCTCAGCACTGATGATGTTACCTGGTTTGAATAATGGAATGTCTGCAAGAAAACAACAAAGCTTAGAAAGCACTAAGGACCCCTCATTTTAACCTTGAGCTACAAATATTCTACTTTGCTTTGAGTTGATTTTACTTAGACATGTAACTTTGCATTCTTCCTTAGTTGGTCCACCAGCTCTGGTGCCTTTCTACCTGCAGTGGTATGTTTTCTACTTCGTTGTTCAGCGCAAAAATTGGGTGGTAAGTAGTATTTCCACTACGGTTCCAAAAGGAGGTTGCATTTCTATTGTAGCATAATAAAGGGAGCCACAGCAAAAATGTAGGTGAGTTTTTAGGATTCTGCAGATGCAGTTTGGTATGGGATTACACCATACTATTTGACAGAATATTTCTCTGTTTTTTGTGGCAGGATTTGGCTTGGATGGTGACCTTCTATCTTCGGTTCTTCATAACATACTCATTTCTACTAGATTTCAAGAGCCTCTTGGGTCTCTTTCTCCTGCTCAGGTGAGTTCCATTTGATCCCACACTTTTCCTGATTTCTTTGGGTTGCCATGCCATGTCCTTTTAGGCAAAGCTTTGTGCCTTATGCAGCCATATGTATTGGCTTTCAAATTCTGCAATTCCCAAGACATTCTAAGAGTTGATTCTCGCACAGTTGGGAGGACACCAATTGGGGCAAATTGAATAAATACATACATCAATATTCAAGAGCCAAAACCAGAATTTTGCTTTCTCTCTTGCTTGAGTTCTCTGATTCAGACCAGGAATGGAATGCCTCAGCCTTCCCTGAGAGGATGTTGTGGGATGGAGCATGTTCACATACAATGCCTTTTTGCATCTATAGATTCATTGTGTCTTCTCAGAGTTGCTTTTCAGCAGATGGCAACATCTAGTCCACCTTAGTTGATCTTGGAATGGCCAAGATTCCGAGCAGCTTTGGTCATGGTTATAGTACTTGGATTGGAGACCCCCTGGAAGTTTCAGAGTTGTTGGTTAGACCTGGAAGTTTTAAAATCTTTCTGGAAGAAGAGAATGTCAAATCCCTTTTATCACATCGCCAAGATGTGGCATGTATACACTCATATAGAGTTGAACTCAACAAGAACATATCTTTTCCTTTCTTTTTCTTTTAATCAGAGTTAGGGTCAGGGTTTTCTCTTCACATTTTCCGAGCCATTATACTGACATTTTCTCAGTGGAAAACAAATGCTAAATAGGCTACACCCCGAGTCTATTTTTACCATGAAGGTTGATGGATTATGTGCCATCACGTGGTTTTTGACTCTTGTAACAACATAGATTTTCTCCATGAGAACAGAGATTAATCTGCTCTAATTCACAGGGAAATCTACAACTCCAAAACTGGAATTCTTCCTCTCCTATCAAAAAGAGAACCAATTTGGTGTGATGATTAAGATGCTGAGCTAGAGACTGTGAGTTCCAGGTCCCCCTTAGGCCTGAAAGCCAGCTGGGTGACTTTGGGCCAATCACTTTCTCTCAGCCCAACTCACCTTTCAGGGTTGATATTGTAGGAAAAATAAGAGGAGAAACATCACATACACCATTTTGAGTTGTACAAAATAAAGATGGGAAATTATTGCTAGGGTTATTGTTAGTTGTTAACAATCAACATTATTGTTATAATAATTATTAATAATAGTAGAGGTTCTTAATATGCCACTGTTACTCTGAATAATAATGATCATGAATTCTTCAGTAGCTCATTTTTTTTCCTAGAAAAATATATATCTCACATTTGGTTAGTTTGCTTTTGTTTAATTTTCTTCTAGTTGCATTTCCCCCTAATTCTACTCCTCTTCTGGTGTTTCTCTGCTACTTCCAAACTGCTTTATTTGTACTTTTGTGTAGGTTGCAAAAATTGTAATCTGCTTTTATTTTTGCTGCGTAGAATCATAGAAAGTCACTGGTTTGTCTGGGTGACACAAATGAACCACATCCCAATGGCAATTGATTATGATAAGAACATGGACTGGGTTTCAATGCAGGTGAGATGCACATCCTCCTCAACCCTTATTTCAGGTGACATATCTTATTCATATATAAATGTGATATAATAGATGGAGTGGAAGAAGGCAAAAGGGAAAAATGAAATTCTCCTTCTGAGGAAGAAGACTGGTGTGAGGCAAGAACTGTCAGATCTCAAGTTTTGATAGTCTTTAGATATGAGGTATGATGAAATAGATTTTGCCCCTTAAAATCCCCCTCTCCCCCCAAATATTTGGACATGCAGACCAAGATCTATCCTGGGATTAAAACATTGCACAAGACTAGTTAGGTACTTGCAGATCCTTGAAGGGTTTTTGGGGTTGAGATCTGGTTGAGATTTTCTGCTACTCTCTGAGATTACAGAGGCTGTATTAAGAAATACGGTGTACCATTTACAGTAAGGAATAAGCCATATGTTTGGATTTTTATTTTTATTTTTGCCAGGGGTAGGATGATCAAAGTCATTGCAGACATAACCTGGAAGTCATTTTGGTTTTCTGCAGTTCAGATTGCAAGTGAGAAAACATATTTGTTTTGTAATAGACTTGATAGCATCCATGGGTGTAAATTGTTCAACTTGCCTTTTCCTTGTGGGTGCAATTCAGGGCCAAATTAAGAGTCCATTATAAGCAAAATATTTATAAAGTGAACCATGCTATTACACCTTGTTTGCAGGTCAGTGAGTTCTAAGGATATCAATTTATTCCATCCAGAAAAGTTGAACCTAAGCCTAGCTCTGATTCAGAGACCAACCCTTATGTGACACAAATAAAACCAGGGTTCTAGAAAGTGGAGACAAGTCTTTAAGTTGTGATCATTGTAACACTTTTCTGCTTATATGGAGTTATCACACTATCTTTATTTAGATCCAATGGAGTCACCATGGAGTTATCACACTATCTTTATTTAGATCCAAAGTACAAAATTCTCTTCTTGTTTAGAATACAGATTGAGAGAGCTGCAGGAAATGTCCAGCCAGAAACAAAATCAATACATTCTTAGAGTTGGCTTATTCCTATCTTTCTTCCCTTTTCAGCTTCAGGCAACATGCAACGTAAACCAGTCCTTATTCAATGACTGGTTTACAGGCCACCTCAACTTCCAAATTGAGCATCAGTAAGTACATTTGTCTTAGGGGAAATGGAAATTTGGGGAGGGAGGTATTAGAGTTTCAAATATCCCAGAGCCTAGAAAATAAAGGGGATATTGCTTGATCATTGTGTTTGCTACATCTTTCACTGTTGTTCTCACCATATTTGTCTTCTGAAGTTTCACATATTAGCTTTTCTGAAGTTTCACATAGGATCCCGAATGAAGAGGAACATAAGTATTATGCAGAATAAAAATTTTCAATAAGATCTCCCAGGTTCTTTCAAACCCTATTATTCTATGTTCTAATAATTCATCAGACTTATTCCAAGGAATATCAAGTTGACTTTTATATCTTTCATTGTTGCTTTACCTAGAACAAATTTCTACTACCATCTTTCCTGAGAACTTAACCTGAATCTTCCTACTTTCTCCTACAAAGCCTGTTCTTTGTTCTTTAACCCTTAAGTCCCTTCTCCCTTTGCCTGCTTATTCTCCAAATGTTCATACTTATTTTTCCCTGAGGAAATCAAACTGCCACTCCCCCCTCTTTCACTCCTCCTGATATCCAAGACCTAATATCATAACCAATTTACTCTCAACAAAACTGAATATTTCAATGGGTCAATACTTTCCTTCTGTCCTTCTCCTCTCTCGCCAGGTAGGCCTACTGTCAACATGGTCTTTCCTCACATACAGCACCCTCTCCTGTTCTTCTCCTCAGTGTTTTGAAGTAGTATGAATGGCTGGCCTATAAAAACTGTATATGACTCAGTCAGTAGACATACAGACTTGCCAGCCTCCAACAGAGATGAATGTGGCTAGAAATCACATTTTTTCTATTGCAGGAAACAGGAGTTATGACAGATACTTAATTATTTCTCATTGAGAGGAAACAGTTCTGGACCTTTCTGCACTATAGCAAGTTGTTCATGCAGATCAACTCTCATAATTTATAACCATTCAGATTTTGAATATTTCACACTGTCTTGCGGTCCACCCTTTTTGGAGAGGAGATGGATTTCCTCTAATCCTCCTAGTGTCAATTATAGATGCTTGTTATAGTCTCCTCATTCTAGGCCTCCCGTTCAGATAGTTCAATCTTTCAGCCACTGTACCCTGACAAGACCCATTACAATAATCTGTGAAGATGGTTAAGGGAAAAAAATGGCAAGACATAGCCGTAGAAGGAAAACCCAGTATGCAATCAATCTTAGATATATATCTGCCTGTTTTGCTTAAGAACTCAATCAAGCTAGGCAAGAGATGCCAGAACTCTGCTTAAGTGCTCCTTCTAAACCTTTCTGTTCAGCTCCGTTGGGAAGAGGTTGTTGGGCATGAAGGTATGCTTATCTCATTGTTATAAGAAGGGGAGCACTAGACTGCATGACATCTTACAGGTCTCTCTCTCTCTCTCTCTCTCTTTTCTTTCATGTAGCCTTTTTCCCACCATGCCTCGACATAATTACTGGAAGGTGACCCCCTTGGTGAAGTCCATTTGTGAAAAGCATGGCATCCAGTATCAATCTAAGCCTTTATTCACAGCCTTTGCAGATGTTGTATGGTAAGCATTGGCTCTTATAACAAAGTTGAACCTTTTTTGTCCCAAAGGTGCTTTCCCAAAAGGCAACTGGATTTCTTGTTTTTTTCCTTGAAAATGTTTCACTTCTCATCCAAGACGTTTCTTCAGTTCTCAGCTTCCTCAGCTTCTTAGATGAAAGTGAAACATTTTCAAAGAAAAAAACCAAGAAAGTCCAATTGCTTTTTGGAAAAGCACCTTTGTGACAACCCTGGATGATAGAAAATTTCCATAGACATCAAACCTTTTTTTTGGCAAAGCAATTTCACTGATGAGAATGCATTTTTGGAAAGACTAAGGAAAATAACTTTGACAGAAATATGTAAGAACTATTATCTAGACAAAGGAAGTTGAAACTCAATCTAGAGAAATGAAATAACATTCAGAATCAGCTCGGGCATATGTCGCCTTGATTCATTTAACCATAAGGAAGAGGAAGAGGAGGAAGTATATTGACTTATGTCCATAATGTAGCCTGCTCATCACAATTGTAAGTCATGACAGTCATAAAACAGGTTGGTCACAGATATAGAATTGTCCTGTGTGGCCTGGCATTTATGCAACTATGGTAAGATGAAGCTATAGATGTCTCTGTAATACGGGCACTGGAAAAGCGCATGTTCTATTGTTTCAGTGTGTCCAGAGTCACAGGAGCATGGTCTCACTTGGTTAGGAATCTTCCTGTATCAGCCTTCAAGGAGAGCTGAGGGGAGGGGGTTTAGATATGATAAGTGTTGTTTATTTATATTTATTTATTAACTTTGTTTGCCGCTAATCCAGTGGTGGGATTCAAATTTTTTTACTACCGGTTCTGTGGGTGTGGCGTGGCTTGGTGGGCATGGCAGGGGAAGGATACTGTAAAATCTCCATTCCCACCCCATTCCAGGGGAAGGATACTGCAAAATCTCCATTCCCTCCTGATCAGCTGGGACTCGGGAGGCAAAGAATAAATGGAGGCGGGGCCAGTCAGAGGTGGTATTTACTGGTTCTTAGAACTACTCAAAATTTCCACTACTAGTTCTCCAGAACTGGTCAGGACCTGCTGAAACCCACCTCTGCGCTAATCTCACTATGAGGTGACTCTGGGTGGCTTACAATGTTAAAAAGAATAAAACAATGCAGAAACAAATTATCAGCTGTAACTAAAAGATGGGAGGGAGAGAGTAGGATGAGCAGATGATGGTGGAATGCGTTATTAATCTATCAACCACCTATAGTGTGACGGTCCCCCATTGGCTAAGTATCCCCTGGGGAGGCAATAGCAATAGCAATAGCAGTTAGACTTATATACCGCTTCATAGTGCTTTACAGCCCTCTCTAAGCGGTTTACAGAGTCAGCATATTGCCCCCAACAATCTGGGTCCTCATTTTACCCACCTCGGAAGGATGGAAGGCTGAGTCAACCTTGAGCCGGTGAGATTTGAACCGCCGAACTGCAGCTAGCAGTCAGCTGAAGTAGCCTGCAGTGCTGCACTCTAACCACTGCGCCACCTCGGCTCTGAGGCAGAGTATCTGTTTGTCCTAGCTAGCTGCAATTAGTGCAACACGTAGAAGAATCATTGCAGCATGGATGGCAAAATGTGGATCTGGCAATCAAGGATCATAACTGTTTAGCAGAAACGTCCTTTGGCTTGTCCAGTGAAAGAAAAGGTGAGGTGTGCTGTTTCTTTTGTGCTTTGGGTTCTCTTAATGCAGGAAAGTCCCCTCAGATTGGGAAGTAGATGAGAGCATACTTTCTATGAAGATACTGCTTATCTGGAGTTTATTTTGCTTAGAAGACAGTTTCTTTTGGCATGACTTGAAGTTATCTGGATTCTTTGACTACTGCTGGTATGGAACTCTCAGAAGAATCAGGGCCAGGGTCACTTTCACTGTTATTGGTGAGGAAGTGTGCTGACAGCTTTTTCTTGTATGAGTCAAACGAGACAGCAGTGTGAGGTGGTTTAGAACAGGGGTCTCCAACCTTGGCAACTTTAAGACCTGTGGACTTCAACTCCCAGAATTCCTCAGCCAGCAAAGCTGGCTGAGGAATTCTGGGAGTTGAAGTCCACAGGTCTTAAAGTTGCCAAGGTTGGAGACCCCTGGTTTAGAAGGTAAGCAGTTTAATAGGGCAGATGTTGGTAGCAACATCCATAAGAGCCGCGGTGGCGCAGTGGTTAGAGTGCAGTACTGCAGGCTACTTCTGCTGATCACTGGTTGCCAGCAGTTTGGCAGATCGAATCTCACCCGGCTCAAGGTTGACTCAGCCTTCCATCCTTCCTAGGTGGGTAAAATGAGGACCCAGATTGTTGGGGGCAATATGCTGATTCTGTAAACCGCTTAGAGAGGGCTATAAAAGCACTATGAAGCGGTATATAAGTCTAAGTGCTATTGCTACGGCATATTGCTACCAGCACTGTGTGTGTGTCAGAATTGTTGTTTTGATGTCTGCTAGCTTTTTTCTCAGATTTCTCAAAATGTGTTCTGTAGTTTTATAGATTTAACTTCCTCCCTTAAAGTGTGTTTTGGCTCTTCACTCTTGACATGGCTGGCAGATTTACTGCTACATACATTTTTATGGCTCTTATGACAGAGTCAGGATCATTTGTTACTTTCCAGTAATGAGGTCACAGACTACCTTATTCTTAAAGACTCTGATAATTTGGATGTGATGAGTCTGCTATAGGATGGATTTCTAGGAGGTAACACAGCAGTAGTTGGCTGCATTAACTGCTTCTAGATGCCCTGTTGACATTGTAGGACAGGCTGCCAAAATGCCCATGGGGCCAGCTTCTGCTGCCATTTTAACCCTCTGATTGTCATGGAAGATTTGCAAATCAAGGGCTTGTTGGAAGCTGTCTGCCTTGAACTGCAGTATGATTTAAATTTTGCACTATAAATATTTCTGCAAACAAAAGGCAGACCTCATGGAAAGGTTGAGTATGAGCCGCGGTGGCGCAGTGGTTGGAGTGCAGTACTGCAGGCTACTTCTGCTGACTGCCGGCTGCCAGCAGTTTGGCAGATCGAATCTCACCAGGCTCAAGGTTGATTCAGCCTTCCATCCTTCCGAGGTGGGTAAAATGAGGACCCAGATTGTTGGGGGCAATATGCTAACTCTGTAAACCGCTTAGAGAGGGCTGTAAAAGCACTATGAAGCGGTATATACTGTAAGTCTAAGTGCTATTGTTATTGCTATTGAGTAACGTGGTTGTGGGAAGGCATGTGACTTGTTCAGGACGTTGTCTCCCCTACTTCCCTGCTCTGGAGGGTACTTGGGCTGAAGCTTTGGAAGGCTGAGGAGGAGCCTGACTTGTTCCTGAGGGATTAAGGAGATCCTGAAACTCTACATCGTTACTCATATTTAGTGTTGTCTCTGCGGTGGGGAGATAGTCAATTCTCTTTGTTTCTCTCCTTATTGGAGGTATTGGACCTCAGTATCATTACTGGGGCTGGTCCAGGTTCTCTGGATGGCATTTTTAGGCCATAGGACTGAATCAGAAGGGATAAGGACAGTCACAGGTCAGGAGCTTATTACAGGAGCTGCTGGTTTGTCACCACCTTTGATTCTCCAATTGTCTTTGAGGAAGTCTTATATTGCACTGGTAGGGGTAGCATATAGAAAGAAAATGCAGGTGTTTTAAGATATCCCGTGTATATTTGGCTGGTGAATGGCATGCAAATCGATGTAAGCACATGAAGAAATCTCATATGATTACTTGGTTCCCACAAGTCACAAACAAATGTGTGAACCAAATCTATTGAAAAGTATAGCCTTATACTCTGGTTTCTCTTCAGATCGTATAAATCTTTCCCCTTTTACTATTGAAAATTATAACCTCAAAATGTGATGAAAACCCTGCCATGGCTTATTGACTGAATGGTTTATTCACACATGCAAGCCTCTATTTCACCATACAGATAGTCCTTGATTAATGATCACTCATTTAGCAAATGTTCAAAATTGTGATTGTGCTGAACGAATACCATAGTACTTACAACAGTCCTTGAAATTCTGAGCATTGCAGCAAGTCCCCCCTCCCCCGCCAGGTCATGTGATTGTCATTTGGGCATTTGGCAACCAGTCCACACTTACAACAGTTGCAGCATCTGACAGTCACGTGATCATTCCCAGGAGGGAAGGTTGCAAGTTGCTTCTGTTGCTTTTTTCTGTTGCTTTTTTTCCTGAGAAACCTGCTACAGAGAATGAGATCTCAGGGATCTTGTACTTCATAGCACGCACCTGCCTACAGTGTTCCCTGCCCAAATTGTGTAGCAACCCCCTTCACCTGGCTGTGTTTGCATGGTGTCACAGCATCCCTTCCCCCACCCAGCCACAATTGCTTGCACAATGCTGTCCTGTCCCCTCACTCACCCGGCTGCACTTCATAACACTCACCCTGCCTGCCAGCCTGCTTGTAAGCTGCCTGAGACTTTGGCTTTTCCTACCAGTTTCCCCATTGATTTTGCTTGTTGGAAGCTGGCAGGAAATAGCAAGTTATAGTCACATGAGATCCTTGCTTAATGACCTGCAATCTTCACTTAATGAAGGCAGTGAGGACTGCCAGGACTGTCATGGCTAAATGATGCAATTAGATAATGTTGTGCTTTACAACCATATTGTTTGTTGATAGAAATTCTGATCCCAATTGCTGTTGTAAGTTGAGGACTACCTGTATATCATTTCATGATGAGTTTATGTACATAAATAAGTCCCGTGGCTCTCTCCAGCAGATAGTACTGCCTTAATCCCTGTAATTTAATTCTCTCCAGTCCATGTTCTTCCATCTTGGATGATCCTTACATTTCTTATCCTACCATTCACATTTGTTCATTGTTGTATACCCCACATTTCCTTGCTCAACTGTTAATGCTTCTTTGTGATTTTTTTCTTCATAGTGCCTGAGCTGACTTTACCTCTTTTCTACTTTTTCTTCTAGCTCTCTCAAGGAATCGGGGCAGCTCTGGTTGGATGCCTACTTGCACAAGTAGGAGCCAAACACCATCCCTTGTGGGAGAGTTTTTCCCCATCCTCGTCACCTCCGCAATTGAAGAAAGCAAGTGCCTGGTTCAGTTGGGGAAGACTACCCTTGTGAGCTGAATTCTGAAACGTGGTGTTGCTGCTCCAAACATTCTCATGTTTTCCTTTTTAACTTGTGCATCTACCATCTCTCCTTTCGGTCTGAGGATCTGAAAGTTTGTTCAAAAAATGCATATTGTTCAGCCTTCAGGACCAGAAAGCAATACCAGGAAAGGCCTTCACTGCCACTTCACTAAACTTGGTGTTTAGCAAAACAACAACAACACTACCTTAGTTGCTTATTCATTGTGGAGTACAAGAGCCTCTTTTGTGGAAGCAGTTGAAAGGAGAGAACCTGGAAAGAGAAATTCAGGAGCTGGGAATAGAAACTCCTGGTAGGGCAGATTCAAACTGGGCCATAGCTTAGCACTGGAGAAGTTTGGAGAAGGAAGAAACAAAGGAGACTACAGGGGCTGAGAGCCTTGATCGAAAGCAGCATATGAAGGAAATAAATCAATGATTTATTTGAATAGAAATCAGTCAGTTCCTGGATGTAATTCACAAGCACTAGAGAATAGTTAGGCAAGCTTAACTATGGGGAGGAAAAGATTGTCTTTTGTGCCACAACTCCCTGACATTCCTGGATGTACTTTACATAAAAGGATACAAAACATAATATAATTATCCACATGCCTCTTCTATAAGTGTATAAGACAAGTTAGTGAAAGGAGACTAATGAATGTTGATGGATTTATTATTATTAGTGCAAATAAATGCTGTTAGTCTTTGGGCAAATCTGCTGTTACATTTTGGAGGTGCAAGAGGAGAATTAAAACAAATCTTTCGGTATTGCTTATTTATTATGGCCACTTTCTATGCCTGAATTAAACTTTGTTCTCCAGAAGGGCTAAACCTCTAAACTTTATGACTTGTTGACTTCAACTCCCAGAATTCCTGAGCCAGAATGGCTACCAACCACCCCCAAAGTTGTATGCTGCTCTTTGATTCTCATGCAAGTTGACAGAGCCAAGTCCTCGTGCTCTTCCTCAGAAAAATAGGGACCAATATCACCTCTAGGGGCAAAATGTTCCATAGGGTGGGGCAATGGCAGAGAAGGCTGTCGCCCTAGATCCCATCAATCATATTTCTTTAACTGAAGGGATCCATAAAATACCCTCTCAGCATGACTAGGTAGTATGGGTTGAGGTAATTAGGGTAAAACAGCTTCTCAGGTAACTGGTCCCATGAAATGAGTGGCTTTAAAGATAATAACCAACACTTGGAACTGAAAGCAAACTGGCACCCAATGCAGTTCACACAGCAGAGGTGTTATAACACAGTCCTTGGGGCACCCAGAACAGCTCACTTGCTCGCATTCTGCACCGCACCAGCTGCAGCTTCCAGATACTCTTTAAGGATAGCCTCATGTAGGGCACATTGTAGCATAAATTGATCCATACTACTATATGAGCACTGAGGGAAATGTTGTTTCTGTTGTTAAATGGATGGATTGTACTGGGGTTTATTGCATACACTTTATATGGACGTTACACAGATTATCCATGTAGTACAGTTGTCAATTACTTCACTGCCTTGAAGCTAAACAAGAGCCAAATATCTCCCACAGTGATTTTTCCATAATCATGTTAGGAATATTGTGTCTAGTTCTGGGTAATTCAATTTAAAAAGGACAAAAAGAATTGAAGCAAGTGCAGAGAAGGGCTGCCATAGTAGGAAAGGATCAGGAAACCAAGCACTAGGGGGAAACGTGTAAAAGGAATATCTATCTTCAGCCTGGAGAAAAGATAGCTTACAGAAGATGTGATAGCCCTCTTCAAGTATTTGAAGGGCTGTCATACCGAAGAAGAGTGGACATGTCCTATTGCCCCAGAGACCAGGACCAGAACTGATAGGTTAAAATTACATGGAAGGAAATTCATATAAGCTGTCAAGAAGAATTTTTCCAGCTGTGTAGACTTAGTCAATAGAAAGCTGCTTATATGAAGTGGTGAGCTTTTCACCAGAAGTATTCAAATGAAGGATGAGATGCTCAGATATGCTCAAATGGGGATAGCTTCATACTTTGCTCTGCATTGCTTCCTGATATCCTCACTCAAACTGTCAGCAGAGGTACTGGATCGTGCAGAAAGATTTGGGTGGAGGTCCCCAGATTCTCATGATGTATGAAAATTCTTGCTTGTTTGACAGCTGAGTTCTGTGAATTCCTGTGACTTTGCATTGCTTTGATCTTGTGGTGTTACAGCTTCTGCTGTAAGTTACTTCACTAATTTATTCTGTGAATTTCAAAACAATTTTGAAATCTTTTCCAAAGTCATAGTTTAAATGTCTATCACATTCTACAGACTTGTTTGGAAATGCCATTTAATCGCTTCTTAGTTTTGAGCAATCTGTCACTGCTGCAATAAGAAATATTTTTTTATGTGCTAACACTGCTGGTTGCCAGCAGGCAAGATAGTTAATTGGATGCCTGCCACAGTCCAGAGATATGCAAACTCAGACAGATGTTTTAGAAGTGAGGAATCCCTTTTACCTATAGGATTTGTATAGTATTTGGGTGAATACTAGAGGAAAAAAAATTGACATTGCTATACGTGTGTACTACAGGCCCTCCATTCAAGCAAGCAAAGGAAATAGATGAACTTTTTGCTAATTAGTTAAGTGTGCAGGAAATATACCACTATAGTAATGGGGGGCTTTAACTACCCTGACATTAACTGGGAAACAAACTTTCTAGTGAGATCAAACAGACTTCTGACATGCCTAGCTAGCTGACAACTTTGTCATCCAAAAGATGGAGGAGGGAACTAGAGGATCAGCTATGCTGGATTTGATTCTTACTAACAGCGATGAAATGGTTGAGGGAGTGGAAGTTGTAAGAACGTTGGGGAAGAGTGTCCATATCATACTTGAATTAACCATAATGCAGGCACAAGTTAGACATGTGTTTTAGATTTTAACAGAGCTAACTTCAACAAACTAAGAGAATAGGGAAGAATCCATGGATAGAAATCCTAGGGGGAAAACAGTCCAGGATTCTTGGGATACTCTAAAAAATGAGATAATAAAGGCCCAAGCAAAAACAATACCACAGAGAAAAAAACCTCAAGAGATTCCAGATGAAACCAGCATAGTTATATAAAGAGCTTTCTGAAAAACTGAGGGACAAAAAGGACAAGTATAAAAAATGGAAAGAGGGACACATAACTGGAACAGAATATTAGCAAATAATCCGAATCTGCAAGGAGTCAGGAAGGCTAAGGCTTAGAATAAGCCAAGACTTGCAACAAATGCTAAAAAAATAACAAAAAAAGTTTCTTTCACTATGTAAAGAACAAGAAGAAAGTCAGGGAAATAATCAGTTCACTAATCAGAGAAGATGGCAAGAAGGCGACAGGTAGTAGGAAGAAAACAGAACTGCTGAGTTCCTTCTCTCTAGCTGTCTTTATGCAAAAGGAAAAATAGTACAACCTATCAAAACCAGCACCGTGGGAGACAGAACAGGAATGCAGATCAAAATAAGCAAGGAATTGGTAAGAGAACACCTATCCACTTTGGACAAGTTGAGATCTAAGGCTATATATCAGGGTACTGAAGGAGCTGGCAGTTGTGACCTTGGAACCAATGAATAGCAATAGCAATAGCAATAGTAATAGTACTTAGACTTACATTCCACTCTGTAGTGCTTTATAACACACTCTGAGTGGTTTACAAAGGTCAGCATATTGTCTCCAGCAATCTGGGTCCTAATTTTACCAACCTCAGAAGTATGGAAGATTGAGTCAATCTTGAGCAGGTCAGGATTTAACTCTTGGCTGTGGGCAGAGTTAGCTTGCAATACGGCATTTTAACTACTGCGCCACCATGGCTTATGAAAGAAATGAATCTGAGGGGATTGAAGGTGCCTCATCAAATCAAGGTAGGGGAAATTACTAACACTTTGGAAGATAGTCTTAAGATTCACAAGAATCTTTGACATATTGAGCATTGGGCCCTATCCAGTGGTGGGATTCAAATTTTTTAACAACTGGTTCTGTGGGCGTGGCTTATTTGGGGACGTGGCTTGGTGGTCATTTGACTGGGTGGGCATGGCTAGCTGGTCATGTGACCGGGTGGGTGTGGCTACGTGCATAGGGACTACTCAGAGGGCTTAAAAAAGTGAATTATGACCGGTCCTCGCACTTATGACCATCCTCACATTTATGCCTGTTGCAGCATTCTTAACAACCGTGTCACTCATTTCACAACTGTGGTGCTTCTCTTCACCACGGTGACAAGATAGGGCGCAAAACGTAAAATGTGGGGACAGTCGTAAGTGCAAGGACCGGTCAAAAATCACTTTTTCAGCCCTCTGAGTAGTCCCTATGTGCACCCGGCATGGCCAGGTGTTCATGTGACTGGGTGGATGTGGCCAACTCAATGTCACTCACGTTGAGGGGCGCTTCTCCTCACCTGGCCTCTCGTGACTGTGGGGATGCTGCAACTGTCGTAAGTATGAAAAATGGTCATAAGTCACTTTTTTCAGTGCCATTGTAACTTTGAATGGTCACTAAATGAACTGTTGTAAGTCAAGGATTACCTGTAAAAAAATACAAAAAAGCTTCTTTGCTTGCAAAAAGCTACCCTAAATACCAATCATTAGATTAGAAATACCTGCAAGCTGGAGTTACAAATCAGGCAGGGTGCCAGAGCACCTTGAAGAATTAAAATAGTTAAAGTGCAATGATAACTATCAGCAGCCAACTCTTGCTCATAAACCCTTTAAACCCTTTAGCAGAGAGGTCATTTAAGCTCTCCAGAAAGAGCACACCCAGGAGAAGCAATCCTTAGATCCATTTTCACCACTTAAAGATACCAGCTGGTCTCACTCACCTCATAAAATATGC
>QLTV01003957.1:292182-305696 GCA_003457575.1 Thermophis baileyi | reverse complement strand
TCTATTCTATTCTATTCTATTCTATTCTATTCTATTCTATTCTATTCTATTCTATTCTATTCTATTCTATTCTATTCTATTCTATTCTATTCTATTTCCTAACACTGCTATTAAAATCTTTGTATCAACATTATCAGTGAAATTAGATGAGCATACCAGGTGTTATTTTCACCTGCTTTTGTCTGATTAAATGCTAGTGATAAAGTCTGATTAGTGATAAGTCTGATTAAATGCTAGTGATAAAATTCCCTGATCAATAACCTGATTAAATACCAGTGACAAAGGAAGGAAAATACTGGACCCAAAGCTAACAGGGACTGTACTACAGGTGAGTCAAAGAAAAATAAGAATAAAATGGTATGGAGGCAAGAAAAAGCAAGACTCATTAAAAGAGAGACAGAGCAGAATAAATGTAGGTCTCTATTTTGTTTTCTGTTTCTCCCCACAGGTAAATCTCTCTAAATACACAAATAGCAGAGCAGCACCTCTTCCAGTGCTTTGACAGGCAGGGTTTTGAAAGGTGATAAAACTCATTTGCTACCTACTCATGTTAATATCAGAGAACTCATTACAATACTCAGATTCCCCCCAGTTTTGTCCATATATGCAATGAATGCTTGAGATTCTTCAAAGCTAGAAAGTGCACTTAATCTTCAAACTGTTTTGAACCTCTCCAAGATAATTCAGAGTCAGCTGATTCAACACCTCAAACTTATTTGAAAATCTGATTCAAAGATTCATTACCTCTTCAAAGCAGAATACTGTGGCAGTAAATAGTCAAGCAATCTTTTAAAAGAGCCTGAATGCTTTCTTTCACTCTTCCTCTACAGGGACTTTCAGCTAATTGGTGGTCTTTGCACCATTCCAAGCATCATGCTAAACCCAACTGTTTCCAGAAGGACCCAGATGTTTCATTTCATCCCGTTATTTTTTCATTAGGGGAACCTCTTTCTTTGGAGGTAAGAAGCAACTGCTTAGATGACAACAGATTTTACTGAACCCTGGCCACTCTCCTTTCAGATCAGCACTCAAAACGGAAACTGTTAAGCCATTTCATTGTCAATTTGTTAGAGTTGAACACAGTATAATTCTTCTGGATTTATTATTTATATTTATTAGCAGCGTTTGATAAAACAGATCTCATAGAGATAGTAGATTAGTAGGGTTGGACAAAATGTTCACCCAAGGTGGCAACAACAAAAGTGTATTTCTCTATATGGACCCCTCCTTTCTCAGGCTGGGTGGCTTTGTCCAAGGAGAGACTAGAACTCACAATCTTGCAATTTCTAGCCTGGTGCCTTAACTGGTTCTCCTGTGGTAGCTCATAGCTATAGATAAATATTATGAATTGGATTACTGGGTGAATTATTTCACTGGATTGACTTAACAATCATGTACAAAAGGATTCTGAGGAAAGCAACAAGTATTTATGGCCATGAGCACAATCCTAAGAAGGTGTGTTCGGGAAGCAAAGTAACAGATTGTCTCCCTGTCCAAGAATTCTGATAGCTTGGGTAGGATAGAAGATGGAGGGTGGTATGCAGCTTAAGCATCTATTTGTTTGTTCCCGTTTGCTCCTTCTCTGGTTAATGTTATGAATTGGGCTGACTATTGTGTGAATTATCTCAGTGGATAGTTTCAGATTTGATAAGCATATTTTGGCTCTTTCTTAAAACAAAGAAAATATAGAATTGCTTATGCAGAAATACCAGTAGAAATTGGTTTATCTCTGATGGTTGTGAGGTTCTGAGGATGTGGCAGTCAGTAAAAATCTCAAAATGAAGAAGCTGCCTATTTAGCTGAGATTCTGGATTCCCTTTTTGTTGTTAATTCACCCCTACTGAAACCAGTCAGGACATTAATTGTGGCAGCTATAGGATGATGTGGCTGAAGAGCTGATATTGGGACAATGGAACACTTTGGACCCATCAGATCCAGGGCCATCAGTAATGCTTTCCTTTGGGGCCTTCTACTAATGGAAAGGTTAGTAAAAGTTTATCTAGTGTTTCTGCTACCAAAAGGGACAGCTTCCTTTCCTGACTAAGAAATCTAAGTTTAAGAATGTTCTTTCCGTATTTCTATTGCAGGGCTTAATTTTAAAAGCTATCTCACTCTGCCATGTGTTTCTGCATCTGGAAATTTTGAAAATAAAGACTGCAATCTATTCTAATTACCACAATTACAATCTATTATTGTGACAGCTGTGTGCATCTCACTTTTAAATGGAGCCTTAAGTTATAATTACCTAGTGAAAGTTATTTGTTTTTTTCATGACTTACTTTTTTTTACAGTTGGGTTTGCAGAAAAAGAAATACATGCCTTATAACTATCAGCACAAGTATTTTTTCTTCAGTGAGTATCTATTTTCCCCCCTACCTCCTGTTAAGCTGCAAATGAACTTTTTCTTGTGTAAAAAAAAAACAACTTTCATAAAAAAAGCTCTGGATCATCTTTTGACTCTTATCTTTTCCACCATGAGCTCATGGACAGATTACATATGCATTCTACATAATCCCCAGCACAGTGCAGATTAATAACAACTCTTACTATTAATGATAAGATAAAGAGGAGGAGGGAAGAAGAAGAGCAGAGGCAGCAACTGCAGAACATTGCAGAGAATGAGGAGGAATTCTTTCCTTTCTCAGGACACAGAGATTCCCATGAGTTTAACATACATATGTAAGGTGGAGGGAGGCGTCCTGATTCTAAGTCCACATCTTCAAAAACAGACTATGCCTAAACAGTGCAAAGAGAGAAATGGCAGGCTGGAGAGAGTACTGCACTTTCTCATGCAACTGCTCAATTATTTTATGCTCTATAGGCACAACTGAGAACCATCCATAAATCAAATTAGAGTGGAAGAAAATTGCCATGGAAGAGAGATAGGAACATAAAGGAGAAGATAGTCCCTCCTCTTCACCAGCAGTTGTTTTTCTTTTTGAAACTACTTTATTCATAAGATCATAAATGGTGCCTGCTGGATCTAACCCTTGGCCCATCAAGTTCAGCAATCCATTCTCACAATAACCAACCAAGGAAATCCACTGGTCTTCCTTCAGATGGCCTTCAGAGGCTACCACACTGCCATACAAGCTAATAGCCATTGAATCTCATGAATTCCATGAGTTGATCCATCTTTTCTTGAAGCCAGTCAAGCTAGTGGCCACCACCACTAACTACTTATAGCAGTTCAGAGGGAACCTCTGTCATAAGTTTTTTTTAACTGTCTCCAACAGGGGTGGGTTCCGGATTGCTTTACTGCCAGTTAGCTCAGGGATGCGTGGGCGCACGCACATGCACAGTACAAAAAAAAAGCTGCGCATGCGCAGAAGCAAAAAACAAGATGGCACCGCCGAGAGAACCGGCTCGGTAGTGTGGCAGGCCTGGGTTGCTGCCGGTTCTAGTGACCCAGGCCGCCAAGTTACTACCGGTTCTATAGAACCGGTCCGAACCAGTAGGCATCCACCTCTGGTCTCCAATTAGATTGAGTGTTGAGTCTGAGTCTCAAGAACCACAAAAGCGTTGGACTCTGAACAAGTTTTTTTTTAATAATATCTTCCTATAAGGGTCCCATAAAAGCAAAATGTGAAACTTACAAGTTTATATGTGTTTTCTATTACCTCTACTTTATATTTTATTCTATTGCTGTTTCTATATTGTTACATTAATTACAATTATTATAATGATTACAATTATTATACTCTATTACAATACCGTATTCTTATATAATAATGTTTTCTTCTTACAAACACTGTTCTCCCTTAATTCCTCTCTCTGGAATTTCTTCTCCTTTTCTTCTCTGCTATTGGCCAGCAAGTAGAGTACTTGCAACTTTCCTTGTTTTTTTAAATATATTTTTTATTTTTATTTTTTAAAAATATACATCCATATTGTGTGTGAACAGAGTTGGTTCTGGGTATCATTCATATTAATCCAATTCACAATAACAGTATTAGTAATCTCTATCACATTTATCAAATTTAAGTAATCCTCATTATATTGTTCAAACATACATACAGTAAGCAAGAAATGCCTAACTCCTCATCTTTATCTCTATCTTCAGTTATGTCTTTCTTGTTCAATCTAAACATTTCTCTATTATATATGAACAAATTTGACTAGGTATCATTCATATTGATCCAATTCACGCTAACATTGTTAATAATCTCTATCACATTTATCAAATTTATATAATCCTCATTATATTATTTAAACATACATAAAAGGAAAATGCCTAACGTCATCTCTTCTCCTCTTTAGTGCTTGAATTCTTATCCATTTTTCATATCATTCATATTGATCCAATTCGCACTAACATTGTTAATAATCTCTATCACATTGATCAAATTTATGTAATCCTCATTATATTATTTAAACGTACATGAAAGAAAAATGCCTAACATCTGTAAACTTCTAATCTTTCTATTATTTTTATTCATTCTATAAACAATTTATATTCTAACATTTCCCCTATCTAATTTTATTTCTGCCTCCTTAGCTTACAATCAGGTTACTTTAATATTTAAAGGGCAATTTTTCTATCCATCATCTCTTCTTCTCTTTAGTGCTTCAATTCTTATCCATTTTTTAATTCGCCTCCCACACTCCTCATCTTCATTTCTGTGTTCATCTATCTCTTTTCTATTCAGTCTAAACATTTCTCCCAGTACAATCTTGTGCTGCCAATTCTCCCAGTTGTCTGCCCATATCCCAATCTCCTTATCAAAGGTATCTTCCTGTCTCTCCAATTGTTGATTTGTCTGTTTTATTTTCTTTGGTCTTTCTTCCTTTGTCAGCTGATTTGTCAATCCTATTTTTTGCTCCAGTCCTTGATTCAGTTGTTGATGTGGCCAATCCATCTGTTCTTTCCGCTCCTTTTGCTTATCATTTATCTGGTTCTCCTCTTCGTTGAGCTGTTGCTTTATTTGCTGATTTTTCTGATCCATATGTTTTCTCTGATTGTGTTCCATTTGTTGGCTTAAATGGTCCATTTCATCCAATCTTTCTGTTGCTTCCACCAGTTCATGGGCAGTTTGGTCTTTGTTCCTTGTTCTTTGCAAAATGTTTTCCATTTTCTGATCCATACCATCGACTAAATTCATAACACTTTGGAACAACAAGGTCATCTCATTAAGAAATCCTCTCATTTCCACAGCTGTTCCTTCAACTCCAGTCATAATAGCGATAAAAGTGGAATAAACAATCACACCTCAATCGAATTCAGAGAGTCCAAAACCCTAGAAGCATGGTTTATTAAATGGAGGTCTCCTCTCAAATTTCCATACTGCTTTTTTTCCAGCAGATATTTGTTTCACTCAATCTCCATTTCTTTCAAAACCAGGTCAATTGTTTAAATGGGCCTATTCCAGCATTTACTCAATACTCTGATAGTCCAAGATATTTTCCAAGTTCTTTAAGTCTACTCTGTGGTTTTAGTCTTTTATTCTAGCTTCCCAGCATCTCTTTTATAAAATGTCTTTCTCTTACCTCTGGTAAGCATAAGGCAATAAACAGATAGAAATCACAGCCACCAAATATCAAGTATTTTCTCCTCTGTAAATTTCCAGGAGTCTAGGAGTCACTTTTCCTTTCCGTCAGTAGATGGCGGGCTCAACTTACTTTTCAGCATACATCTCTTTAAAAATATTTTCTTCCGCAGCTTAAACAGTTATATTTTTAGAGTGTCTTCTCTAAGATTTTTTTTTATCCTTGAGGTAATTTGTAAAGAAAAAAGAATCATCTCACCCAGCAACACAGTTTCTGTTCACTGTTCTCTTCGCTCCTGCACTGTCTTAGGTATATTAGGCAACTTTCCTTATTGTGCCTCTATGCTTCTTTTCCTCTGGACTATTAACCCCTCCCCTCTTTTGAAGGAAAAATGCCTTTTATTTGGGTGATTCCAATAGGAGAGAATATTTGTAGCTCAGGGTGGAATTGTGGGCTCCTTGGTGCTCCCTGAGGTCGGCAGTTTTCTTGCAGACATTTCATTACCCAATTAGGTAACATCATCGGTGCTACAAGGTAGTGGGGTTTGCTCTCTTTATATATACTAGTAGCTTGCCCTATCTCTAGTTTTAGGTTTGTATTGTTGTAAGTCACCCAGAGTTGTATTTTACAAGATGTCTCTTATAAATGAATATATAAACACTTGAAAGCTGGTCTCACTGGATTTACCTGAGCTTTCTTCTAAATAAACCTGAATAGATTAAAATAGTATTGTCCACTTATCACAAGGAATAACAGAGCTTCCTTTAGCTCATTCAAGTGTATTTTAGTCAATTGGTTCTAATGGAGCCAACACAAATAGTTTGAGTGGCACAATTCAGGCAGTGTCTGCCATGTACACGTTTTGGGGTTGATTTATTTTTGATGATGAGATTCTCAAGTACAATTATAATTGTTAAATAAAATGTTAAATACAGAACATTTGAAGAGTGTGCTTGATGCTTCTTTTATGTTTAGAAAGGACAGTTAATGGCTATATGCATCTTGTTTCCTTCTACAGCATTGCCACTGATTGTAGTGCCAACTTTTCAAGTTTACTCATTGTACTTTATACTCCAACGCAAACTCTGGAGGGTGAGTACACAAATAATCCATACCAAATATTAAAATAGTGAGATTCCGCCCCCCCATGGTAAATTTCTAGGTTTAGAAATTTATTTCCTTAAGAGGGCATGAAAAGGCTAGACAATTTTAGGAGCATATAAAGTTGGCATGGGGATATTGTTAATAGAAAAGTCAACGCCACCCAATTCTAAAGTGCTTCCAGATGAACTATTGTTGGCTAATAAAAGGCCTTTTATGAAGAAGGCATTAGATTTTTTGTCTAAGGAAACAAACATATAGAAGGCATGATGGGGAAAGTTGGAGGCAATTGGACAATGAAATCGGTTGAACTAAGAATGTACAAGAATTACAATCAAGTTTTCTCAAGTAGTGATTTGAGGGCTTTGATTCAGAAATGATTTATGGTGGCTGGAATACAAATATAAAGTTATGGTTCATATTTCTTTTAAAAAAAAGATCTAGGGCAGTGTTGGCGAACCTTTTTGGCACCGAGTGCCAAAATGGGAGTGCGCGTGTGCGGGGGAGCACCGGAAACCAGAAGAGCAGCATCCCGGGGCGCACATGCGGGAACACCGGAAACCAGAAGAGCAGCTCCCTGGCACGCATGTGTGCACTGGGAAGCTGAATTTCCTGTTTCCGGCGTGCGCATGCATGCCGGTCACCTGGTCTTCCGGTTTCCGATGCTCAGCTTCCCAGTGCACACATGTGCGCCAGGGAGCTGCTCTTCCAGTTTCCAGCGCTCCCACGCACGTGAAGACCAGTTTCCGGTGCACATGTGCACGCCAGAACCCAGAAGACCAACGGGCAACGGCTAGCATGCCCGGAGAGATGGCTCTGGGTGCCACTTCCGGCATGCGTGCCATAGGTTCACCATCACTGATCTAAGGGGATTGGAAATGGATTTGGACTTATTTTTTTCTAATAAAGGAAGATGGCAGAAGAGACTTTTCCAGCCTTATTTAAAGTGGGAATCTGCCATGCACTATTGACAAACACTCTAATTAAAAATGGCTGAAATTTTGTGGGATAATCAAAGCTAACAAAATCTCTACATTCTCACCTGATATCACATAAACAGTCAGTGAAAATAATGTCTTTTATGAGCTCAAACAGATCCACATACACAGCAACACTGGTGCTTACAACCACACATGGTCTGTTGTATTGATAAGCACTATATAAAAAGCTTGTATTCCCTGATTAATTAAAAAAAACACCTTATAACAACATGCAAAGAAACTTCTCTCCTTCTCCATCACTTTCTGGAATGATGTGAGCTCAAAATATTGTAGTTTTTAAAAAACAAGCATACTCAGTCTTGTCTAGTGAATTTTTCTATGGCTCTTTTCAATGAGTTAAATCTGTCAATTCGTTAAAAAAGAAGCCAGGGTAGAAAATGGTTCTGTCAAAATGGGCAGTAAACAGAGCAGAATTTCCAGAAGATATACATCTGGTTCTCAGTAAGATTCCATGTAGGGTTACTACTTGGAGCAAGGAAAGATGCTATTCTAATGCCCATTCCTTTTCTTCTCTTCTACAGGAAATGGCATGGATTCTGGCATATTTTATCCGATTCTTTATTGCCTTCAACCCCATATTGGGATTCAAGGGTGTTTTGGGATACCTCTTTCTTTTGAAGTACTGTTCATCAAATGTACTGTTTTCTTTGTGTTTCACTATTCCTTCACAGACCCTGACTATTCTCTAGATTATACTTTCCCAAACTTGCCCACTTCCATATGTGTGGGCTTGAACTCTATCATTTGCAGTAATGGCTTTGTTGGCTGGGGAATTCTGGGAGTTGAGTTGAGTTGAGTGCCCAGGATGTGGAAGGCTGTTCTGAACTTACCCCCAAAAGTCCCCCTCATTTTTAGGACACCCAAACTCATTTTCTTTCTGTTGAGGACTGGTGCACATGCATTCATCAATTACTGACTGCAGCATACATCATTTTACAATCTGCATATGTGAATCAACCACCACATATATGCAAAGCATCAAAGAGATTCTTTATTTTGACTGAACCTTAGATGAAGTGCCACTTTGATGTAACTCCATGAAATGAAGCAGTCCTCAGTTCTAAGTGCCATATTGAATTGCCTGCTTCAAAGGGCAGTCATTTTCCACAGATTTGAGCACAGGGAGACAATAGGGACTAGCCAACTTTCTCCCAATAGCAGCAGATATTTTCAAAGGATACTAAGTTTGCAAACAGTACTTTCTAATCGCTTTCAGAAATTGCTGATTAACTAATTCTAAGCTGTTAGAATTACAAATTTGAAAATGCCAGATAAATTTGCCTTTCATCCTGAACAGAAGAAAGTTTTAATTATAAGCTTAAGAATTTAAAGAATCTGAAATAATCAGCCAAATGTTAAAAATGATTTTGATCTTAGAAAGTTACAGATGGACTAAAGGTCCAGATAAAATTGGAATATTATAACTTTTACACTAATATTTTGGAATTAATTATAAAGTAAGTACAAACAACTTCTTATGGGAAATAGATCCTGTTTTGGTTTTACAGAACATAACATAGATAAATAATTTCATGATTTCAAAAACTCGACACAAGAGGGGACTAAAAATTTTAAGCAGAGGAAAGATATACAGGCCTGCAAGATAGTAAAAAATGTTATGAAAATAAAAACACTGAAGGAGACTTTTGTAGAACTGAATTAGAAACTAGTAGCTATAATATCAATAATATCAGTAATGATTATGCTTTAATGGAGAGACATTATTCAAAGGATGTTATCAAAGAAATGCCATTTTCAGAACAAATTTTGACAAGATGGAGACAGTATTGAAACTGGATTTATAACTGATAGGCCAAGAGAATAATTTAGAAACGGAAGTTGCACTGGATCTTCAAAAGAAACTGGCTGAGGTTTTAAATTTTAAAAATGAAATACAAATGACAAACCAAGAGAATGAACTGGAAAAATTTTTTCCAGCTGGAATTTAAAATGTTGTTCGTTAAAACCTTGAATAATTTTGTGTGATAGGACAAAAAGAAATGAAGAGAAATAAAATTTTATTGCAATATTTGAATGAGCTAAAGCAGGAGTTCCCATCTGGGCCTTGAGCTGTTTGGAACTGGGCTGTGGAAGTGGTAGGCAAACGTGCATGTGTGCATGCATCTCCACTTGTACGAGCAGTGGATGAGTGCATGCATGAACTTGCTGGCCGCTCATGCAGAACCATCCCCTCCCCCCCCCCCGCACCAGTCCACAAAGCCAGAAAGGTCGGGGAACTCTGAGCTAAAGATTAAGTAAAAGGAAAGAATATAAAGTTAGTTTATTTGATCAATGTTAAAATAAGATAAATTATAAGATAAGCTATCCTTTTTGGATTTTCTGCTGAAACTGGACTGAAAAGGATAACGTTTTATCGATTTATTTATAGATAAGATATGGAATGAAGAGATAAATGTTTGTAATTTTACAAAGGGTGAAGAGTTATTAAATTTGTTTATACTTTGTGATGAAGGTTGGAAGTAACCTCTTTATGTATTTCTTTTCTCTTTATTATATTCTTACTTTTCTTGCACTTTTTATTCTTTCTATTCTCTTTTATTTCTTTAAATTGAGTTTATACAGTCATTTAAAAATGATAAAGAGTATCGTGAAGGGCTAGAGGGAGTAGTAAGAACAACCTCACCAATTTGCCTTCCTCTAAGAGAGTCATATGTCACCATATGTCATTATATAGCTATCTGGGATATAGCCAAGCCACTCTGTAGTTTCCATTTGGGATCAGTTTCCATGATATCTGGTCAACCTTCCAAATTTGTCCACTAACTCAGAAAGATTGGGGGTTCTGATCTTTGGTTTGAATCTGAGTCATTGTCACTGGGGGAGTATTAGAAATGTATTGGTTTCCATAGAAAGGCATCATTAGGTCTAGTAAATGACTTGCATTCTAAGCCTAACAAACAAACCAATAAATTTGTCCCACTATTCTACTTAACGGCTTATTTGTGTCTAGTTTCACTTTGCCTCATTTGCCTGACTTTGCCTCATTTCTGTCTCTCAGGCTTCTTGAGAGTATCCTATTTACATGGATATCGCAGATGAGTCATATTCCTATGCACATTGATCATGATAAAAACATGGATTGGTCCCTCTTTGCCTCATTTCTGTCTCTCAGGCTTCTTGAGAGTATCCTATTTACATGGATATCGCAGATGAGTCATATTCCTATTCACATTGATCATGATAAAAACATGGATTGGTTCTCTACACAGGTAACAGAGATCTCAGAGATAAAATTGATGGCTGTACATGATTAAACTTTAGCTTGTCTGTGTAATTTTATTATATGACAATAATTCACAGATCCATAATAATCCAATTACCACAGGATTAACTATAATTTGCACATGTGAAAACTGAATTCCTTTTTGGAAGTTATTTTTACCTATTATTATTTCTTTTACAGTGCTTTTCCTATCACAGAAAAGTTTGAAGTGTGTTTAGAAATACCATGCCTTTTCTTACAGATTATGATTGCCTTCGCTTTTGTTTGGACTTTACAAAAATGGAAATGAGATGAGCGGAACAAATATCCTTTGGCCTCATTTTAAGATAATAGCACTAACTGAAAGAGAAACTGGCCAGTGCAGGAATCAGTTCTCTCTTTTCCATTCCCAGCATCAGGCTTTCATTCAGATCAGGAAATTCTTTTAAGAAAAGCAGGCCTGTGAGTTCAAATCATACCAGACAACTTGGTTCAGTCTGGAATAAGTAAGGGAAAGATTTGAAAGTAACTGTTGAAAAGAAATGTTTCACAAAATGAAAAATAAATATATTACTAGAATTACATTTTAATTCCCCGTGTTTTCAAAACTGTACACTGGTGACTATCAGATTTGATACCAAATGAGTATTTAGTTTATAGTAGTACTCAATAGTACTCTACTATTAGGGTAATATAATTTAATTTATATTATCCATATCTCAAATCCTGCTTTTAAGAAAAGCAGGCCTGTGAGTTCAAATCATACCAGACAACTTGGTTCAGTCTGGAATAAGTAAGGGGAAGATTTGAAAGTAACTGTTGAAAAGAAATGTTTCACAAAATGAAAAATAAATATATTACTAGAATTACATTTTAATTCCCCGTGTTTTCAAAACTGTACACTGGTGACTATCAGATTTGATACCAAATGAGTATTTGGTAGTTTATAGTACTCAATAGTACTCTACTATTAGGGTAATATAATTTAATTTATATTATCCATATCCAAAATCCATATCCAAAATTTGTCTAGAAATACTAGTTATATACCGATACATACATACAAACCGACATGAATATAAATATAAATCATGGACTTGCTTGTTCTTCCTTTTTTCACAGTATGTCTGAACCAAAACCTGTCTTTCTCTCTTCTCCCAGCTTCAGGCAACATGCAATGTGAATCAATCTTTTTTCAATGACTGGGTAACGGGGCACCTGAATTTTCAAATTGAGCACCAGTAAGTACAGATTTAGGGCAATAAGAAATGTTTTAAGCTATCAGTGAGAAACTGCTTCATAGTTCAAATAAGACAAGAAGATAATAAAGGATCACAACTTCTTTGCCTTCCTTTCTGCCTATAGTCTCTTCCCTACGATGCCTCGGCACAACTTTTGGAAGGTGGCTCCTTTGGTGAAATCCATGTGTGCCAAACATGGTATTGAATATCAATCAAAACCTCTCTCCACTGGCTTTGCTGACATTGTGCAGTAAGTATCAGACTGCAAAGACTATCAGGTCAGAAGAGGAGTTGGGGATCTAGGAAACATTCAATATATAAAGGTTAGCCAAACAGCAAATCAAATGAAGGATCTGCATGGTTTTGCTCTTAAGGACATGGGAAAAGTGAACATGCAATGATATAGACATACTTATATACATGTGAATATGTCAACTGAACATTAAGTCCATTGGGTAGAGGCTTCAAAAGAGATCTGGTGTGCAAAGTATGAAACTGTTAATGAGAACAAAGATTTTGGATGTAGATCCTTTAAGAATAAAAATAAGCCTAGTATCAGAAAGAGAGAGATGCTAGTCATTAAGCATGTGTTCTATCACATGCATCTTTCATAAAATTAGTTAGTATTAAATAATTAGCTATCAGTTAACGTCAAAGAGCCTTTCACAGGTGGCAGCACCCAGCTGTACTTGGGTGATCTTGAGAAAAGCTAAGCAGCATCTAAGTTGGTAATATTTTGATAGAAGCCATCAAGAAAAGGATGTAAGCTAGACTGTTAAGCTGCAAAAATAACCTAGAAACAGGCAATGGCAAACTATTTCCATGTTGCCTGCATGAAAATTACACACCCAGGTGGCCTCCTAAAGATAGGCAGACTCTGCCCTCTCCCTATCACCATGACTATGAAATTTGGGTGCTTGGATAAAGGGCTACTTTATGATAATGCTATAAGTCCATATAAAACATCAATGCAAGCTAGAGATAACTGTCAAGACATGTCAAATACCTAAAAGATGTATGACTCACTGAGAGATTTTTGTGCTACTTTCTCTGTCCTCAATTTACTGCACTTGACTTCACTTCTCTGCTTGAATCTGAGGCATGCTTTTTCTAAGTAGAACTTAACTCTCATGGCAATGAAGAGAATCTTACTTTCTGTTATTTTCAGTTCCTTGAAGGTTGCGGGTGAAATCTGGTTCAAAGCATATCATCTTGAACAGAAAACACAAAATCCTAAAATCTGCCTTCAACAAGGGAAGAAGGGTGAAGAGACAAGATAGATCTGAGATGGACCTGACAGGCTTCAGGCATAGAAAACTGAAAGTAATTTGTAAATGAAAGAGAATTCTGGAGAGCCTCAGCTCAACTTTTGGCATGTTTCCTAATGAATATAAGCATTGCAAGCAACACATTTTTTTCCTTTTCTGCTTCTGGGTCTTGGATGTATCATAAATAAATACA
>QLTV01003957.1:246015-260206 GCA_003457575.1 Thermophis baileyi | reverse complement strand
GTTGTCGAGGGCCGAAGAGTACAGTTTATTGATATCGCTGTACCAGGAGATGCCAGAGTCGAAGAAAAAGAACTGGAAAAAATTATGAAATATCGCGACCTGGCCATTGAAACTACACAGCTATGGATGAAACATGTAACAGTGATACCCATTGTCATCGGGGCACTTGGTACCATGTCCAAGAATTTCACAAAACACATCAAGAAATTGCAGCTTCCTGCAATAACACCAGCGGAACTGCAAAAGACTGCGCTACTCGGAACATCATATATTTTAAGAAGATACTTGGTTGATACCTAGGATGCTGGCAGCAGGCTATGGATGAAACATGTAACAGTGATACCCATTGTCATCGGGGCACTTGGTACCATGTCCAAGAATTTCACAAAACACATCAAGAAATTGCAGCTTCCTGCAATAACACCAGCGGAACTGCAAAAGACTGCGCTACTCGGAACATCATATATTTTAAGAAGATACTTGGTTGATACCTAGGATGCTGGCAGCAACCCGTATCAACCATTAGCACCAGTCAGTGGTATTTGTGACACTTTTAAATGTTCAGTTGACTGAGTTTCATGTTTAATGAATAAAAGAGATAATAATAATAAATGTTTCCTTGATGAGCAGCTTTCTGTGAACCCCCCTGTCTTTACAAATGCAGAAGAGTTTCTAACACAGAGGAAGAAGCAACTTCCTCTGAACAATGGATAAACAAACAAAGCAAACGGAGAAGTTTGCCGGAGGCGAAGAAGGGGTAAGCGAGCCGGAATTTTGAATAGACTAAGGAAAAGTGGGATAAAACCCCCTCTCCCTTCACTCTTTCTGACTAATTTATGCTCACTCACTAATAAGATGGATAAAATACTTCTTCTAAATAGATGCAATTCTGATTTTTACAACTCAGCAGCTCTCTGCTTCACTGAAACCTGGCTAAATGAGTCAATTGATGATAGCAGCCTGCATATCCCAGGATTTCAGATACACAGAGCAGACAGAATTGCAGAAACATCTGGTAAAAAGAAGGGAGGAGGCCTATCTTTATATATTAACAGCCACTGGTTCCGAGATATAACTACATTAAAGAAATTCTGTGATGTGGACTTAAGAGACATTAATTACCAATTGCAAACCATTCTATTCTCCACGAGAGTTCTCCTAATTTCTCCTAATTGCTGTGTATGTTTCCCCACAAGCTTGTATAAACAATGCATTACGAACAGTGGTGGTATTCAATTTTTTTCCTACTGGTTCTGTGGGTGTGGCTTGGTGGGCGTGGCTTGGTGTTCTGCCCCAGTGACAAGCCACCAATAATACGCACACACAAACTGCAAAACACTGTTCTTTTACTAATAAGAAAGATCTCCTAATAACTTCTTAGGAGTCGTGGAAAACAAAATAAAGGCAGAATAGTCTTTTTTTCAAACAGCTTCTGGCCACTTAGCCTGCAGCTCTACTCTCGAGGAGCCCTCCTCCTGAGTACCCACTCTTGTCTTCTAGCAGCCCTGCATGCCGGAGCATTGAGCAGAAGAGGCTCCTCCTTTTCTTCTTCAGCCCTGATGGGCTCCTCAGGAGGTACAGAAGGCCCTGGTTGACTCTCAGCCTCCTATTTCTCTGACTCGGGTGCCAGGTACACGGGCCGATGGTACCATGCCACAACTGCCTCATCGTCCTCCTCGCTCTCTGACTCGGGCGCCAGGTGCACGGGCCGATGGTACCATGCCACAACTGCCTCATTGTCCTCGGGATCCATGATCACTGGCACGGGGCGCTGGTGGGCCACAACAGTTGGTAGGCGTGTCATGTGACTGATTGGGAATGGCCCACTCAATGTCACTCACGGCAAAGTGGGACGGCACCTTGCTGTGAGTGACATCGAGTTGGCAATGCCCACTCAGTCACATGACCCCCACCAAGCCACGCCACAGAACCCGGTTTGAACTTACAGCTATTGCAGCCTTTCTACCTATTATTTTGTGCCCAGGGTCTGAGGTGGCTAAACTCAGAATCTGTCAAAGGCCTCCTCCTGCATGCTGCCCGCTCTCCCTTTGCCACGCGTTGCCCCGTTTCCCCTCCTTCAGAGGCCCCAGCCCTTACTCAATCTCCCCACTTCCTCCCCCATGACCGCCTCTTTCTTCGTCCCGTGACCTTACCTTCCTCCCACGGCTGGCTGCCAGGGAAAGCAAGCCAGGGCTGAGCTGCCGTTGCTGCTGGACTCCAGATATTTGTTCAATATCACCTTTGTCTTTGGACTCATCACAGGCAATTGAGTATGCCACAGCTGAATTGATGTCTTTAATTTGCTGTCAGGTGATGTTTTCTGCCATCTTTATGGCTCTGTCTTTGACAGCCTTCGCAGAGAGAGGCATATCTCTGATTTTCTGCACAATTTTCTGCTTGTTTTAAAGTTCGAGAATAGATGTTAGAGATCTTAAGAAAAGATTCTTTCATATATTCTCCATCTGTAAACGGCTTCCCGTGCCTGACTATTTCCTGGGCGACCACAAAACTAGCATATGTAGTGGAACTTGCTGACTTCATCCACTTCTTGAAATGATTTTTGCTCAGATCAACCTTCCGCATCAATTCTGAAATGGCTTTTTTTCTCTCATCTCCTTCCGGATATTTTTTAGCAAAGGCTGAGTGTTTATTTTGGAAATGTCTTGCAACATTCCACTTTTTGTTATTTGCCATTTTCTCACCACATATTAAACATACTGGTAAACCAGTCTCATCAGCAGTGAAAGCAAATGACTGTGCCCAAGCACCATTAAAGGGGCGTTGGTCCTACCTGAGACGCCTCTTCTCATAGGGTGGAGCCATCATTCAGGATGGATTGACCTCGTCCGTCAGCCAATGAGGACCGAGTCTGTCTTTTTGTGTCAGGATCCACCTTGTGCCATCCCAGCTTAGACGAATCCGAAGACAAGACTCGACGTGACAAAACACCGCAACAGTCCATGCTCCCATCCAGGCCACAACGCAATGTTCCGAGCAAGGTGTCCAAAACAAGGAGACCCCCCAAAATGACTCCAAAAAAAGGCCACGGGCGAATCCAGAAGGCAACGAGTCCAAAAGGCAGTCCGTCGATGCAACATCGGGCGGGACTGAATGATGGCTCCACCCTATGAGAAGAGGCGTCTCAGGTAGGACCAATGCCCCTTCTCCATCGTGGGTGGAGCCATCATTCAGGATGGGACATACCAAAGCAAAAAGTCTCTGGGTGGGCACTGTCACAGACTCTCAAGAAGCATCCTCGACCACTCGTTGCAGGACCCGTCGCCCGAAGGCTGCCTCAGCAGCGGAAGCGTAGGCGTCAATCTTATAGTGCCTAATAAATGGCGTGGGAGAGGCCCACGCCACCACACGGCACACCTCCTCCCAAGGCACCTGAGCCGCCCAAGCCACCGAAGAAGCCGCACTATGAGTCGAATGCGCTGTAATCGCCGCCGGCCGTGGGAGGGACGCAAGCTCGTATGCTTTAGCAATAGTACCTCTAATCCAGCAGCCGATGGTAGTAGATGACACCTTGCGACCCAAGGAATGCGGAAGAAAGGCCACTAGGAGTGCCTCCGTCTGCTTGAATGATTGGGTCCACCGTAAGTAGATAAGGAGGGCCCGCCGTACATCCAGGGAATGCCATCGCTGCTCCAAGGGATGGCCCGGCGCCGGGCAAAAGTTGGGCAAAACAAGTTCCTGTGCCCGGTGGAACACCGAGTTAATCTTTGGAAGGAACGATGGATCCAGTCTGAGTACCACCCTGTCATGGTGGAACACGCAGAGATCCTTCCGAATGGACAGAGCCGACAACTCAGAAATCCTGCGCGCAGATGTAATCGCGAGCAGGAAGGAGACCTTGAAAGACAGATGGCGAAGAGAGGCCTCACGAAGCGGCTCGTAGGGAGGCCCCATGAGGGATTGCAGCACCCTGGGGAGGTCCCAGGTCGGAAATCGGTGGACTGGTGGAGGATGCAAGTTGGAAGCCCCCGGAGGAAAAGCCGCACTGTAGGACACTGAGCCAAAGAGTCCACTCAGTCGCAGGAAAGAATCAATGAGAGGGCCGCGACCTGCCTCCAAATGGTGTTAGGTGCAAGACCGTGATCCAATCCCTGCTGGAGGAAGTGCAACACCTTGGGCAGGGGCATCCAAAAAGGTGAAAGGCCTTCCCCTTCGCACCAGCGGCAAAAGGACGCCTACGTGGAGGCATAAATCCGCTGGGTAGCCGGGCGGTGGGAAGCCAGGATGGTGCGGATCACATCCAGATCATAATGCCACCCCCTCAGAGAGCCCCACTCAACTGCCACGTGGTCAGTTGCACCACCCCGGATCCGGGTGCCTCAGTGTCCCCTGGCTGAGAGAGTCCTTGCACATAGGCAGTCTCCACAGGGGGGGGGGCTACAGACAGCACCCGAAGGTCCGCGAACCAGGCCTTGTGAGGCCAATACGGGGCCAGGAGGATGATCTCTGCCCTCTCCTCCAATATCTTGTGGACTACCTGGGGTATGATTGGCAGGGGGGGAAGGCATAAAGAAGACCGGACGGCCAGGGACTCCGTAGGGTGTTCACCCCCTCCTCTCCCTGGGATTGAAACCGGGAGAAGAAGCGAGGTAGCTGGGAGTTCTCCGTAGTTGCGAAAAGGTCCACAGCCGGCATGCCGAACCACGCTGATATCTCGAGGAAGATAGATGGATGGAGACACCACTCCGCCTGGTCCACCACCGACCGACTGAGCCAATCCGCCTGGGTGTTTGCGACCCCGGAGATATGGTCCGCTACAGGGGACAGGAGGTGACGTTCTGCCCACAGGCCGAGTCACAGCGCCTCCCGCATGAGGGCCCTGGACCACATGCCCCCCTGTCTGTTCACGTGCGCCTGGTCATAGTGTTGTCTGTCAACACGAGTACGTGCCTGCCCTCTATCAGATGTCGGAAGTGCCGAAGAGCCAGGGATACCGCTCGGAGCTCCAGCCAGTTTATGGAGCATGATGTTTCCGCGGCCGCCCACCGACCCTGGGCAATATGATCCAGGGTGTGGGCCCCTCAGCCCGTGAGGCTGGTGGTGGTAACTACCACTCGTCGAGGTTCGACGAACAGAGAGCCCCTGGCCAGGGCCGGCGACCTCCACCAGGCGAGGGAGTGAATGACAGCAGGAGGGACCAGAACTCTGCGTTGTGACGTTCCCCGACCCGCCTTCTGGAAGGGTAAGAGGAACCATTGTAGTTCCCTGGAGTGTAGACGCGCCCACGGGGT
Source organism: Thermophis baileyi (assembly GCA_003457575.1). Lineage (NCBI taxonomy): Eukaryota > Metazoa > Chordata > Lepidosauria > Squamata > Dipsadidae > Thermophis > Thermophis baileyi. The sequence goes on along the minus strand of QLTV01003957.1, from coordinate 254,957 downwards.
GATTGAAATACAGGATATCATTTTCCCCAAGAGAGTAGACAAGAGAGCCAAGGAGACTCTGCGCTGGCGGTGAATTTGAGACGCTAAGTGTCTAATGCTGTCCTGCCTCTCCTGGGAAAGGGAGACCCTACACTCCAGGGAATCTACAATGGTGCCCAAGTGAAGGATGGAAGTGGAAGGGGAAAGGTGGCTCTTTTCCAAATTAATCTCAAAACCATGCTGTCTCAGCATCCGGATTGTCACCTGGAGGTGGTGCATCGCGAGGGCCCCAGAAGGCGCATGCACCAGGATATCGTCCAGGTAACACTGGATGTGAACAGGGAAAGATCGGAGAAAAGCCACAATAATGGCCAGGAGTTTCGTGAAAACCCTCAGAGCGGAGGAGAGACCAAAGGGCATCGCCCGGTACTGAAAGTGCCTACCTGCATAGGAGAATCGGAGGAATCGACGATGGTAGCGATGGATAGGCACATGCAGGTAGGCCTCGGTCAGATCGAGGGAGGCCATGAAGTCACCCCTACGCAGGCAAGCCAAGATGGAGGAAAGTGAATGCATCTTGAACTTGCGGTATGCGAGATACCTGTTTAGGCATTTTAAATCTAGAATTGCCCTCCATCCCCCCGAGGACTTGGGGACTACAAACAAAATGGAATAGAAACCCCGCCCGCGCTGGTCCCGCGGCACCTGTTGGATGGCCCTTATGTCCAGCAGGTGTTGAACAGCTGAATCCATGAGAGACCGTTTGGAAGGAACGCCGGACACCGGGCAGCGGACAAAGAAGCTCGGAGGAATGGAGAGAAACTCTAGTGAAAGGCCATCGCGGACAGTCTGCCGCACCCAGGAATCCTGGGTAGTCTGAAACCAAGTATCAGCAAAATGAGAGAGCCGTCCCCCGATTGGCAAGGAAAGGTAAGGTAATGCGAAGCCCTCACCATCTGGGGCATCTAAAGGGACGGGTCCCTGAGCCACCTCTGAAGGGACGTCTAGACTGCCTCCCCCTCCCAGACCTATCCTGAGGCTGGCGCTGCCTCGATCCAAATGGACCAGGAGCTCGGGGGAAGTTGGAGCCCTGGTCCACCCCCCGAAAGGGCCGACGGTAAAAGGGGGCCTGGCGGAAGTTACCCTTCCTGGACAGCGACGGGAGTATCTTCTTCCTATCGTGCGACTCCACCAAGATTGGATCTAACAACTCTCCAAACAGCTGCCAGCCTTTGATCGGACCCGAAGCAAGTCACCATTTGTGGCGCGTGTCCGTGGGCCATTGACGGAGCCAGTGCATCCGTCTTGCCACGACATGGCCATAGCCTTGGAGGTGAAACGAGATCCATGTAAGGTGGCGTCAGCAATAAACTGGGTGGCCGCAAACAGCCTGTTCAGATCCTGCTGAGCCCTGAGATTGGAGGCTGGAATATGCTCCTGTATCAGCCGGAGCCAAATGAGGGAGGTTCTCGCGAAGAACGATGAAGTAGAAGCGGCCCGCACAGCCCAGGCAGCCGCCTGGTGGCTCCTCCATAGTGCTTGCTCTAGATGTTTGTCCTCCGGCTTGAGCAATTCTTCTGAATCTCCTGGCATGGCCGTGGGCGTGTACAGTGCCAGGACCGGAGGGTCCAGAGTCGGAGCAGAGAGTAGGTCAGAGAACTAGGGACCAACGTTAAAGAACTTGCGCTCCGTTGAAGAAGGAGCCGGACCAGAGGCTGGGTTCGACCACTGTCGTTGAACCGTATCCATGAAAAGCTGTGGAACGGGAATAAAAGACGTCTCCGGTTTGGCCTCAGAGAAAAGAGGGTCCGGCTGGGAGACCGGAGCAGTCGTCTCCTCGGGAGCGGGAACGTCCAGCCCTGCCGCCGCCCGAGCCTTGAATAGGAGCGACCTGAAAAGAGCTGGTGAGAACAGGCCCGCTGGAACCGGTTGTTCAGGGGCCAAAGACTCATCCTCTGACAGCTCCAATGGAAGGCTGCCAGCCCCCTCCGACCACTCATCTTGACTGTCGTCCCCAGAGATGTCTGAGTAATCTTCCGCAGGATTCATACGAGAACTGGGACCCGCCCTGGAGGGCTGACCAAGTGAACCAGATGAACGGTTCGGGAGAGCGGGAGCAGGACCCCCCATAGATTGGAGGCCAGCAGCGAGGCCCTGTTGGACCGCCACTGCGATCAGAAGATGAAGATTAGCGGGGTCAAATGGGACAGGGGTGGCCTGAGGTCCCGAAGGCTGAGACCGGATGTCCAACTGTGGTGGGGCAGACGTGGAAGGCCCCGGTTCTACCCCCCCTCCTGGGTAGACTGAGTGGCCATGGCGTTCAGGCCAGCCGGGCCCCATAGCCCAGAATCAGACCTGGGAAGGGACAGGTCATCTAGGGCAGAAAGATCCTCCCCCTCACGTCCCGGAGCATTATCACATGTCCCTCGGGGGGGTCGTCCCATATCGGATGGAACTGATGGGGCTTTTGAGGATCTATTGAAAATCTTCTGCAGGGCTTTATCCCTGCGCCTCTCTGATCTCTGAATCGCCTTGGAGGTAGTAGAGAGAGAGCGATGGTGCTTAGAGAGGCCCAGCCCAGAAGAATGGGGCTGTTCGTCATCAGGAACAGGCCTGTCGACTTCTTAAGTCGCTTGCCACCCAGTTTAGAACTCGAGCCTGATGCGACCGCCATTTTGGGACCCGGAGGAAACTGACCCTCCAAAATGGCTGCCTCAACTGTCAAACCGCCAAAAAAAAAAAAAGCAGCTACTCTGTTCAGAAGCTTTCAGCGCTAGCCCGAGCAAGCTCAAAGGGCCAAGAGCGCAATACCTCCCGACTCAGACTTTATCAGAGGCCGGTCGCCAGCCCCTTGTATTACGGCCAATTAGCGCTAGCCCAAGGTGATGAGCGCTCCCTCACCGAGCAGGAAAAAAGCCGCTCCTCAGGAATTCCGATGCGAAGGGCGTCTGCCTGAGCAAGCTCAGAGGGCAGCGCTGACAGGCGGTTAAATGCCGCTCGGCAGCTCGGAGGGGAAAAATCAAATTGGCCAGGGGAGTCATGCAAGCCAAGGGCTCCAGTGGTGATTCAGATTCGCTCCCCGATCTATCGCTCTCCGAAATGGTGGCGGAATAGGGGGAAACTGCAGCCGACAGCCTTACAATTAAGATGGAAATTGCTGTGTTTGGAAGCCGAAGGTCTTTCCCCTCGTGTCTGAGCTGTCGGGACGCGACAAAGCTCTTAATGACCGACCAGTCAGAGTCCGATGGACAATAAAACAAGGCACCTCACCCAGTACCCGCCAAGAGGCCAGGAGCCAAAGCTCCGCCGAAACCACGGGCTCCCTCAGGAAGCAAACAGGGATCCCAAGCACTCACACTTCGAACAATCAGATTGAGAAGGTGCAGAAAGGAAGCCAAAAAAGTCCAAATTGAGAGATAAGCCAAATTCAGGATGGGAGCAACGATTTGCCACGTTCGACCTCACTGAGGACCGAGTCTAAGCTGGGATGGCACAAGGCAGATCCTGACACAAAAAGACAGACTCGGTCCTCATTGGCTGATGGATGAGGTCAACCCATCCTGAATGATGGCTCCACCCACGATGGAGAACGTTCCGTTTTCCTCTGATACTTTTCTTTTCTTGCATTTATCCATGGTTGGCCTACCGGGGGTAAAAAAGCTCAATAAATCACGTGCTGGTGGGTGTTGCACATTGGCGGTTGTGACCAGTGGTGGGATTCACAACCGGTGATCTCTCCCCCCCTCTCTCCCCCTTCTCTATGTATATCTCTCTCCCCCTCTCCCTCTCTGTTTATCTCCCTCTCTCTCTGATTCTGAGGCGCCTCGCTGGAGGCGAGGATTCTCGCTGCCAGACAGATTGGAAATGGTGTCGGGCAGGCCATGAGCCAGAAGCCATGAGGCGTCAGGCAGGCCATGAGCCAGAAGCCATGAGGCGTCGGGCAGGCCATGAGCCAGAAGCCATGAGGCGTCAGGCAGGCCATGAGCCAGAAGCCATGAGGCATCAGGCAGGCCATGAGCCAGAAGCCATGAGGCGTCAGGCAGGCCATGAGCCAGAAGCCATGAGGCATCAGGCAGGCCATGAGCTGAAGGCCACAGAATTCAACGTTAAATGCAGAAGAGAGAATCTGAACTTTTCTCCCTCCATTCACAGCAGAGCTGCCGCTCCCTTTATGGTCCCCCCTGGCCCCCTCCCTCCCAGGGCCTACCTTAAAGGGACAGGCTGCTGCAGCTCCACTGTGAATGGAGGGAGAAAAGTTCGGATTCTTTCTGCCAGAGAATTCAACGTTAAATGCAGCAGGGAGAATCCGAACTTTTCTCCCTCCATTCACAGCGGAGCTGCAGCAGCCTTTAAGGTACTTCCCTTTAAGGTACTTTGACCCCCGGGAGGGAGGGGGCCAGGGAGGACCATAAAGGGAGCAGCAGCTCCGCTGTGAATGGAGGGAGAAAAGTTCGGATTATCTCTGCCACAGCATTCACTATGAGCCCTTCTCGTGTTCATACACACATTTTTCCTATCGGGTTCTGTGGGCATGGCTTGGTGGGGGGGGGATCATGTGACTGAGTGGGCATGACCGTGAGTGACATTAAGTTGGCCACGCCCACTCAGTCACAGGATCCCCGCACCAAGCCACGCCCCCAGAACCGGTAGGGAAAAAATTGGAATTTCAGCCCTGACTGCAATTATTATATATGAAAATAAAGATCCATAACTTTTTTTTTCAATTGTTTGTCCACCAGTCCCAAAAGTAAAACCTCTGGTCTCAATTGTATATTAATCTTTAAAATCTTCTGAATCAGTGCATGTATTTGAATCTAGAATTTTCTCGCTTTTTCATGTCCAAAACATGACAAAATATCCCTTCTTCTTGTTCACATTTCCAATATAAATTTGAAGTGCCTGGATAATTTCTGGATAATTTCTCTTGTGACATGTACCAATAATACATCCTTTTGTAAAAATTCTCTTTAAGATTATAACATGGTGTAAATTTCAATACTTTCACCCACATATTTTCCTATAGTTCCTATTGTATATTAAAATCAAAAATTTTAGCCCATAGTGTCATACATTCATTCACTTGTTCTTTTTCTGTTTTAAATTTTAATAATATTTTATACATTTTAGCAATAATGTGTTTATCATTTGTATACAGTTCTGTTTTAAATTTAGTCTTACAATGTTCATAACCATAAATTCTTGTGTCTACTTTAAATCTGTCTAATGATTGTAAATAAGAGAACCATTGACAGCTATATCCTTTTGCCACCAGTTATTCTCTTAATTTTATTGACCTAACTTTCACCCTTTCCCTCTCCCCTGCCAGTGCTGCCCGGACTCCTTCAAGCGGCTGCAGAAAGGGAAAAGAGAAGGGGATTGGCAGCAGTGAGGGCATCTTCACCAGGCAATCTTTTTTGTGCTCTTTCTGGCTGCAGCATACTCTGGTAAGCCAGTGCCCAAGAGGAGCCTCCCTCAGCTGGGAAATTACTGGGAATGGAGGGAGGCGATTAAAGAAGGGAAAGATTTTGCGAATTTCATTCTGAAGCTGCCTTTTATGCAAGGGCTGGCTTCCCAAAGCCAGGCAAAAAGCAGGACAGTTTTGCAGTCTCCTTATGGCCAGTTGGTAGGGGGCCAGCTGATCAGCTCAGAAAGCAGTGCTTTCCTTCCCCATTCTTTTTCCCTGGAAAAACAGTCAGCTATGTGGTGGGCCTGCATGCAGGGTGGGGTAGGCCTTGAGAGCAGTGGTGAAGTCCAATTTTTTTACTACCGGTTCTGTGGGCATGGCTTGGTGGGTGTGGTGTGGCTTGGTGGGCGTGGCAGGGGAAGGATACTGCAAAATCCCCATTCCCACTCCACTCTGGGGCCAGCCAGAGGTGGTATTTGCCGGTTCTCCGAACTACTCAAAATTTCCGCTACCGGTTCTCCAGAACCTGTCAGAACCTGCTGGATTTCACCCCTGCTTGAGAGGCCTGAAAAAAACAGGCTTGTGCCTGTGCTAGGCCTCCCAGGATCTCCCCCACCCCTCAGCTCCACTTAATAACTCCATGCATTTGTTTAGCGAACGCACTGGAGAAAGCAGTGATGACTGGTCATTGTTCGAGGCAGTTCATTTAATGTTGTCTCGACCTTCCACCGTAGAGGGCAGGCTCCATTACACTTGTAACTCAAGAACTACTTGTAAATGTAAAAGAAATGAAATAAATTGTAGGTTTTGTCTGATCCCTACATATGTTTTTTAAGATGACACTTCCAGCACATCACTCAGATTCCAAGTATGGATGTCACTCAAAAGTGTTATTGGCAACTGCACTCTTTCTTTTCACCTAACAGCCTTTTGTCCTTTTGTCACCTTCTGGCAAATGATGACAAATAGATAAGGAGAAGATGTTCACCTACTGACCCTGTCTCTATTTCTCGCCTATAACTAACTATGGTTAGTTATATGAGAGTCTGTCTTTAAGAGAGAAAAGAGAGTTTTCTGATCCACTCTCTGTGTGAGTTTCTTGTACTTCCCTCTCTTCAGAAAACAGACAACCTACAGACACAGACAACCTACAAAGTTAGCTAAGACCCCCGCCCCCTGGGAGTCTGACAGCCAATGGGATACATTTCTTGTACAGGAACAGGAAACTCTAAATCAGGGCCCAAGAGAGGGTATAAATCTTTCTCTCTCACACACCCATGTGCTTTTTTTGCCCAGGACCCATGTGGTCCTGTCCAGCATTAAACCATCTTTCCAAGCAGCTTCCATGTTTCCAGTGTCTTTCTTCCCACTTGGAACTGAACCCAGATGGACATTTCTTCCAACACTGTATAAGCGAGTAGAAATTCTCAACCTGTGGTATTCCAGGGATGGAGAGAAGGCAGACAGAGATGAATCAACAGTGACTCTTTGAATCCCACCTCAGTTTGTTCTCCAAAATAAACAATTACTGGCACAGCTGATTTCCGTCCCATCACTACCAGCTGGGGAGGGCAACTTTTCAAAATACAATGACTCACACCGGCCGGCAGCCTGCTTCTCCTTCGTACTCGAAAAGCCGAACATCTTAGGCTCGGCCGAGTTGCTTTTTCGGAGTTTCTCAGTGTCTGCGTTTGTCCCACGAGAGTAGCGCCAGTGAAACTCTGTCGGCCAATCGAAGGCGGAGAAGGGGGGGGGACTCCCTCGCTCGGACTCGCCCAGTCCGCCCTCCCGATGGTGCTGAAAAGGACAGTGCCAAGTTCCTGAAGCCTCAGTCGGGGGGAGATGGCTTCCCAGCAAAGCGAAACCGCGATCAGGCGGAGGAGGAGGGAGGCTGATCCCGCGGCCGATCAGTCCGGCCCTTCGCGGTGGTTTACCTGGGAAGAGATCGGGCTGCGCACTAGCCAGGGAGACTCGCCACGGGAACGCTGGCTGGTGATTGACAGGAAAGTCTATGACATCAGCCGGTTCCACAGGAGGCACCCGGGGGGCTCTCGGACCATCTGCAGCTACGCAGGGCAGGACGCCACGGTAAGGCGCGCGGCAGGTGACGAGGCGAAGACTCGGGTGGCCACCGTTTCTTTCGCTTCCATAGAGTGTCACAGGGAATACCATAGTTTACACAATTCTGATATTTGTAGCTATGGGCATGGCATTTAAATACCTTTTCCAACAGGCTACTTCAGCTGACTGCTAGCTGCAGTTCGGCGGTTCAAATCTCATCGGCTCAAGGTTAACTCAGCCTTCCATCCTTCCGAGGTGGGTAAAATGAGGACCCAGATTGTTGGGGGCAATAGGCTGACTCTGTGAACCACTTAGAGAGGGCTGTAAAGCACTATGAAGCGGTATATAAGTCTAAGTGCTATTGCTATTGCTAATATAGGCTATTGATGTTTCTTCCTCGTGTTAAAACCAGTTCCCCTTAATATATATTCAGCATATAGGTTGGATATAAGGGTCAAGTCCCCAGCCTTGTACCCCTTTGCTACCCTGGAGTCAGTCTGTTTTACCATGCTCTGCCTGTACTGTGGCTTCCTGACTTGTATGTAAGTTTCTCATGAGGACAATGAGATTCTGGGGGTCCCATTTTTCTGAACACTTTTCAAAAGTCTTTCTATAATATATGAAGCACATATTGACTTCTTTTTGCTAGTCTTTGGCTTTCTCGATTATTTACAAAGCATTCCATTTATTCTGCTCTTTGTTCAGTTTGTGGAGCTACACTTTAAGAAAGGCCCAAAACAGTTGGAACAGGAGCCACAAAGAGTGATGTGGTTGTTGAAGGAATTGTTAAACTGAACTGTTTAGCCTAGAGAAGAAAAGTCTTAAGTGGGACTGAGTAAACAGGCTTCAGTTATAGGCAGGCTGATTCCAGCTTAATGTTGAGGAAGCAAGTGTTGTGTGAGAATGGAACCACTGATTGAGGGAAAGATGTGGGCTTCCTTTTTGGATGTCTTCAGGCAGAGATGGGGCAGCCTTCCATTAAGGAGGAATCACACATAAGAAGAGAGTTTTGACATGATGGCCTACATGGTCCCTTTTAGAATCCATTATGTTATGAGTGTGTGATTTTCCCAACTCTGAAGGACTGGGCCAAATCTTGCAAATGCCATTGTTAATTTAAATAGAAGTGAGAGAAATAAATCAGGAATCCTACCTACAAAATGGTGCAGTGAAATCAGCACACAGATTCTCTCTTTCTCTTTTATATTCACACGCACATATTATTCCTGATATACACTATGCTTTTAGAACAAAAAGAAAAAAGAAAAGAAAAGAAAAAACAATTTAAACCTAGGATCTATAGGTTAGCTTTTCTTAGAATTGTTGGTAAAACATTGCAATTTTCTTGTTTTTACAGTTTCACCAAAAACAAAAGTGAAGATCAGAACAAGAAAATCCTTCCAACTATATTTAAGTGTAATTATTAAATCATAACCCATTATTGTGGCAATTAAATAATCAATTTGTAAGTTTTTAATGAATCATCTTCAATTTTGAC
>QLTV01003957.1:82787-104572 GCA_003457575.1 Thermophis baileyi | reverse complement strand
CAGTGTCTATCCTCTGTACTGTTTGCTGATTGATGGGAGGCAGATTGCTGGGAGGCAGAGGCAGATTTTTTTTTCTTGTTTTCCTCCCCCAAAACTAAGGTGCGTCTTATACTCCGTGCGTCTTATACTCCGAAAAATACGGTATATATAATGGAAAAAATAAAAAAACTTTTAAAAAAAAAGACAGACACAGACTTCAGAGGATAATTAGAACTGCAGAAAAAACACTTACTACCAACCTGCCTTCCATTGAGGATCTGTATACTGCACGAGTCAAAAAGAAGGCTGTGAAAATATTTACAGACCCCTCACATCCTGGACATAAACTGTTTCAACTCCTACCCTCAAAATGATGCTATAGAGCACTGCACATCAGAACAACTAGACACAAGAACAGTTTTTCCCCGAACGCCATCACTCTGCTAAACAAAAAACTGCTTCTTTCAGCTTCTTCTCCTTTTGGCCATCCAAATCAGTTTATCCTATCCAAATCATTGGATTGATTATGTACCATCAATCATTAAGTGTTGTACCTCATGATTCTTGACGAATGTATCTTTTCTTTTTTGTACACTGAGAGCATATGCACCAAGACAAATTCCTTGTGTGTCCAATCACACTTGGCCAATAAAGAATTCTATTCTGTTCTGTTCTGTTCTGTTCTGTTCTGTTCTGTTCTGTTCTGTTCTGTTCTGTTCTATTCTATTCTATTCTATTCTATTCTATTCTATTCTATTCTATTCTATTCTATTCTATTCTATTATTCTATTCTATTCTATTCTATTCTATTCTATTCTATTCTATTCTATTCTATTCTATTCTATTCATTTAACAACTATTTGAATTTACGACAGCACTGAAAAAAGTTACTTACAATCAGTTCTTGCACTTACAACTGTTGCAGTATTGCCACATGATGTATTTACCCTTCATTTTTTTCTCACCACAAATAGCAATCCTATCAAGCTTACTTCTAATAAGTCTGAAAATTCCAATATAGGTCAGAGCTATGTCTTAGTGGGTTATACAAATAAAAACACCACACAGGATATAACTATTTAAAAATAGGGAAATTCACACAGACCCTGAGGGCAGATGGAAATCATGCAAAATCTTGCACACTGAGAGATGACATAAATTAGCATCAGTGTGAGGAGGACTATATACAGTATATATATCTTTTTGACAGATTACCTTCTAAGGTGGAGTGGACTAGAAAGAGAGACTCATGGATTCGTGGATTAAAGTAGACTTACAGTAGGTCTTCCTACAGCAGGTTCAGCATCTTAGCCACTGTTTCTGTTGAGTCTGGTGATTGAAGAGGCTGGAGACAGGCTTCAGACAAACAGCTCTTTATTTAACTATGTACAAGATCCAGCAGAGAGCCAGTCTGACAGCTAGCCCTTTTATAGGGAGCTGTCAGATGGCTCAGCCAATCAGCGGTCTCCATTTTCCCGCCTGAACAGAGGACCTGGTTGTAACCAGGCAGTCTGGATATCTAACACCCCTCCCCTCTTAGATGGAACAGTCTATTTAACATACGTAGTCCCGTAAGTAGGCGGGGTGTTTGGGAACCCTAGTAGACCTGCGCAGCTCAGTCAGAGTGTCGGCAGCGGTCAGGGAGGTTGGGTCTGTTGCCCTCTCTAGCTCCACCTGTGGAAGCTCCTGGAAGCTTTCGGGCGGGGCCGCGGATTCTACTGGAACCGGTTTGGGGTCGTGACGTCGCTGGAACTCTGGGTGCTCCGGTAGGTGTTCCGTCGACCTCAGGCTTGAGTTAGCTATAGGGTGATTGGATTGGGAATTATTGTTTGGGCGAGGCTGGTTATCTGCATTTGCTGGTTGGTGGCTGTGCAGTTGGTCTATGTGCCGCCGCCAATTTCGCCCATCTGTTAACAAGACCACATAGGACCTGGGACCGGTAATCTCAATTATTTCCCCAGGTGGCCATAGCGACCCCTCAGCAAAGTTCTTTGCAAATACTTGGTCTCCTGTTTGGAAGGACCTAGTTTGTTTTGCTGTGACTTGCTCTTTTTCATTTGAATAGTTGGGGTGAAGGCTGTCTAGTACAGATTGAAGCCGCCGGCCCATTAGCAGCTCGGCGGGGCTTCTCCCAGTTGCTGAGCTTGGCATGATGTGCTGGACAAGCAGTAATTTATCTATCCTGGCTTGCCAGTCACCTGGGCCTAGTCATCCTAGGGCTTCCTTGGCCGATCTTACCATCCTTTCAACCTGACCATTGCTGGCTGGATGAAACGGGGTGGTCAAGGCGTGGCGGATACCCTGCTTGGCCAGGAACCCTTCAAACTGCGTGGCCATAAACTGGGGCCCATTGTCGGAGACTAACATGTTGGGTAACCCATGTGTGGCAAAGAGCCTCTTTAGCACTTGGGTGACGGCTTCGGCCGTGGTTGACCCCATTAGTATGATCTCCAACCATTTGGAGTATGCATCTATTACCACCAAGAATGTTTGGCTGTGGAATGGCCCCGTGAAATCTATGTGACCAGGGTGCCCTGGGTTTCTCCCACTCTTGCGCCGGGGCCTTTGGAGGAGCGGCTCTAGACTCCTGACAGTGTGTGCAGCCCGCTGCCCACTCCTCTATTTGTTTGTCCATGTTTGGCCACCAAACGTAACTTCTGGCAAGAGCCTTCATTTTTACTATTCCCAGGTGACCCTCATGCAGTACCCTTAGAACATCCTCTTGTAGCGACGGAGGAATAATTATGTGATCTCCCCACAATAGGCAACCCCCTTGAGCAGATATCTCATGCTGCTTACATACAAATGGTTTAAACTCCAGGTTAACCGGCCCTTGTGGCCATCCCCTCCACACCCAGTTCAAAATAGTCCTGAACACAGAATTCTTGGCTGACTGGGCAGCCACTTCGGCCGAGGTGACCAGGCCAGAGTCCAGGCAGTCTATGAGGAGGACGGGGACACCCGGAGTAGGGTCGTCCACCAAATCAGGCAAGGGGCAGTGACTAAGGGCATCGGCATGCCCCAGGGATTGACCTGGCCAGTTGGTCAGCTTGTAGGAATAGGTGGAGAGAAAAATAGTCCATCTGGTGAGCCAGGGAGACAGGGACGCCGGTGTGGGGCGGTCCCCCGCGATGAGCCCTAACAAGGGCTTGTGGTTGGTGACCAGCTCAAAGTCTCTGCCATAGAGATATTTGTGAAATCTCTTCACCCCGGCCACCGCTGTTAGCGTCTCCCGATCAAGCTGACTGTAGTTGTGTTCTGCACTGGAGAGCGTCCGCGAAAAATAAGTGACAGGAGCCTCTTGGCTGCTTGGCAACCGGTGGCTGAGAACAGCCCTGATGCCAAATGGGGAAGCATCGCACACTAGCACCACAGGCAGGGTCTCGTTAAATTGGATTAAGAAGCTGTCTTCGGACAGTAGGCTCTTGACAGCCCGGAACGCAGCCACTTCAGCCTTCCCCCAGACCCAGGTTACTTTCTTGGCTAGGAGCTGGTGTAGAGGCTCGGCAACAGTAGCTTTATTCTTGAGAAAAACGCTGTAGAAATTCAGCAACCCCAGGAAGGCTTGAAGTTCAGTTTTGTTTGTGGGTGTAGGGGCCTCTCGAATAGCCCTGGCCTTATCCTTGGTGGGGTGGATGCCTGTCCCATTAATCCGGTATCCCAGGAATTCTACCTCAGGGACTCCTATTTGACACTTGCTGCTCTTGACTCTGAGCCCGGCAGCCCTAAATCTGCTCAGTACTTCCCGCAACCTAGATTTCATCTGTTGCTCATTACCGGCGGTGATCAGTACATTGTCAAAATAGGGGACAACCCCAGGAATTTTGTTTAATAATCGTTCCATGATGCCTTGAAAAATTCCTGGGGCTACACTAACACCAAATTGTAAACGGTGACATTTAAAAGCCCCCCTATGCGTGATGATGGTCTGAGCCTCCGCTGTAGCACCATCTACTGGCAGTTGCTGGTATGCCTGCGCAAGATCTAACTTGGCAAAGATGGCGCCCGGGCCCCGCGTATGCAGCAAGTGTTGTACTATAGCAGTGATGCCGAACCTATGGCACACGTGCCACAGGTGGCACGCAGAGCCATATCTGAGGGCACGCGAGGCGTTGCCCTATGTCAGCTCCAGCACGCTTGCACGCACTGGCCAACTGATTTTCGGCTTTCTTTTCGGCCGTTTTCGCTCTCCCCAGGGTTCAGGAAAGCCTCCTAAACCCTGGGGATGGCGAAAAACGGGCCAACGGGCCAACCGGAAGTTCGTTTCCGAACTTATGGTTGGCCCGTTTGGCCATTTTTTGCTCTCCCCAGGCTTCAGGAGGCTTTCCTGAACCCTGGGGAGAGCGAAAAACAGCCCAATGGGCCTACCGGAAGTCTGGAGGCTTCAGTGAGGCCTGTGCACATGCGTGGGGGGGGCGGCAGTGCGGGTGTGTGTGTGTGCATGCACAGGGGGGCAGCGCGGGGGTTGTGCGCATGCACAGGGGGAGGGCAATGCATTATGGGTGTGGGCACGCATGCACATGCTATCATGCATGCGCACACCCTTTTGGCACCCAAGCCAAAAAAGGTTCGCCATCACTGTACTATAGGGACTGGGTATGCGCTTTGCTGAAGGGCTTTATTGATTGTACATTTATAATCAGCGCATATGCGCACAGACCCGCCACTCTTAACCAGCGTCACTATAGAGTTCTCCCACTTCGCATGATCGACCGGCTCTAGAATGCCTTGGCTGATTAACTTATCCAGCTCCTGGTCGATCTTAGGCTTAAGAGCGAAGGGGACCCTTCTGGGCTTGAGCCTAATGGGCGCTACATTAGGGTCAAGATTAAATGAGATGGGGGTGCCCACATACTTGCCGAGCCCGGCGTCGAAGACATCTCAGAATTCTCACAGCAGGTTGTCTGCACAGCCACCAGAGACAGCGTTGATCCCAGTCACTCCCATGCCCAGGGCGCCAAACCAGTCCAGGCCCAGTAGGCTAGGGAGGCTGTTACGAACCACTGTCAGGGGCAGGCTTCCTTTGAACTGGCCGAATCGGACTTGGAAATTGCCCCAGCCCAGCACTGGGATGCGATTGCCTTGGTAATCGCTGAGCTTGAGGTTCTGCACCTTCAGTTGTTTATGGCTGAGTGCCGGAATGGCCTGTTTGATGGCTGCCCAGGACATAATGGAGATGAATGACCCTGTGTCGACTTCCATTTCGCAGGGAGACCCCTCTAGTAACACAGTCACATGGATCTTCTTGTGGCTTGGGGTACTCGCCTGCCCGATCCTGGTCTGGTTGGTTTCGGTGGCTCTGGAGTTGTCGGTGCGGCGCTTCGGCCTCAGAGGTTCTCGTCTTGGCCCTCGTCTGGCTTCAGCTTGGCTGGCGTCCTGGGTGGCGTGCTTGCTGGACGGTTGGCTGGCCCGGCAGACCTTAGCTAGGTGCCCCGGCCATTCACAACGCCGGCAAATGGCATCCTGGAACCTGCAGGTTGCTTGTGGGTGCTGACCCCCACAACTAGGGCAGAGTTGTGGCCTTGGTCCCTCAGCTCCTTGCCGGCATTCCGTCCAGTAGACTTACTCCTCACTGTCATCTGAGGGGTTGTCCAGGCACTGGTTTTCGTGGACAGCAGACGTTGCCTTCTGAGGTGCTGACGGCACAGCTCGCCGGTGGAGTGATTCAGCCGCCTTGTTGGACGATTCGGTCGCCCTTGCCTCATCCAAAGCTATCTGAAGTGTCAAGTTGGACTTGGCAAGTAATCGCCGCTGCAGGCGAAGGTCTTGCACCCCATAGGTTAGCTGATCTAGTAATATGTTATCTAAGTCCCTGAATTCACAATGTGTGGTGGCTTTTCGAAGTGCTGCCAGGTACTGGTTGATTGATTCCCTGTCTCGCTGTAATCGTTGGCTGAATTCATGCCATCTCACCACCTTGGAAGGCACGGGGGCATAGTGGGTCTGCAGCATGTTCTGCAGCACCTGCCATGGCACTGTCTGCACCGGCATCGGCTCTGACAGGGACTCGGCCATGTCAAATACCTCATGCCCACAGTGGCTGAGGAAGAGCACCCTTTTTCGGTTGTCCGACAACCCGAGGAGGTTGTTGGCCTCCAAGAAGCAATTGAATCAGGTCATGTAGGACCCCCAGTTCTCCTTCACTGGGTTGAAGGGAGTCGGCGGGTGGAATGCTGACATGTTGGGCCTATGCGGTTTGAATTTGCTGCGCAAAATGGCCGCCGTTCCTTCTGCCGCCTGGCTGGATCTTCATTGTCTCTGTCAGCTCTTTTTGTTCAGCCTTCTTCAAAATCTCATCCTCATCACCAGTTGTTGAGTCTGGTGATTGAAGAGGCTGGAGACAGGCTTCAGACAAACAGCTCTTTATTTAACTATGTACAAGATCCAGCAGAGAGCCAGTCTGACAGCTAGCCCTTTCATAGGGAGCTGTCAGACGGCTCAGCCAATCAGCGGTCTCCATTTTCCCGCCTGAACAGAGGACCTGGTTGTAACCAGGCAGTCTGGATATCTAACAGTTTCAGACTCATTATATGTGGTATCAACATGTATTTTTTGATCTGAACCTGTGGGGGAAAACCTTTGTAGTGCAATATAGAGACAAGTCCTTTGTGGTAAAAAAGCAAAGTTTTTCAACATTTGAACCAGAAAAACAAAAGTCAAGAAGAAGATTTAAAAGGTGGGAGGAAGGACAAGATATGTAAAGCATAAATTGCAGGGACAAGATGTGCAATACTTTAAATTACAGGTATAAGGCATACAGATAAGGTTTGCAATTGCAATGATTAGCCCATAGGTTGGTTTAAACACAACCAAAAAATGTTACTTCAGACGTAGAATAGAGAAATGCACATTGAGGTCATTTTGAAGGTGAGTAGGAAATTAATAGATGGCAATGTCATCCATTTCTGCCCTCCAAAAATTACCTGGCTTTTCTGAAACAGGGCAGCCAGGCAGTGTAGATAAGGCTTTAGACCAGGGGCAAACTAAATGTTCCCTACATTCTTTTGCTGATGCAACAGCCTAGTCATCTCCAGAAGTCTATGTAGAAATCCTATGTAGAAATCCTATGTACAAATATTACACAATGTCATAAAAAACAGAATACTGTAAATGACCTCCAACAAGCTCACTTAACTTTAACTCAAGGTCTTCCATAAATAATCCTCAGATCGTTGTGTAAGACTATAAATTTATTTCCTTTCTTGGTCAGTGAACTCAGTTTGGAAATAATTCACATCTTTATAAGCATTAGTGCTTTTTAGAAATACTTGGATTCTTTTTCTTTCTGCAGTATTTTCCTCATTAAGTCTGCATTTTTGAAAATATTATTTTCAAATAAATTTTTAGGTGAATCACCCAAGCAAAGCACATTCATAAATCAGGAGTATTCAGGGAAGAGTATGTCAAAATTGCAAAATGGCAGACAGAGCACGGTGAACAAGCAAGTACAAAAAGCTTGCATCACAATGACCGGTCCATCATCATCTTGCCAATTTTCTCTCCCTCTCCCCCCCTCTCTCTTTCACACACACACACACACACACACACACACACACACACACACACACACACACACACACACACACACACTCTCCACATGTCATAATTCATGAATCAAATCAAAGCCCCACTTGGAAACAGCAAATTATAGTCTGGAGACTACAATGGGTTTGACAGTGTTTTGAAGCACTTTGTAGCCCTTTTTATTATTCCAGAAGTTATTTTAAACAAGATAGTGTTACAAATTCATTTTCATAAGTAATGAATCTTGGTGGAAGGGGTGTGTCATGAGTGGTATGTTGAAATCTATGATAGTGACATGAGAAGCCAGCCAATGAGTTGTATCATCTCATTAAATTTCCGAGGAAACTTGTTTTGGGGAGACATGGGTGATAATAAGATAACACATTCCTGTGCAAATCTCACCAATATACTGGAAATTCAGCTTGTCTGTCAGCTTTCTTAATGGTTAAGGCTGTACATTCTTTGATAAAACCTTACTTCAAAATTCTGCATGTTGGGGCAGAATTAAGTTTCTTGACCATGCATGAGTAAATACTAGCCAAATATCTGCAGGTGCTGTCTTAAATGTTTACAGTTTTTAAAAATAGAAGTGGTAAAGCTACAAATGCTATTTTTTTCTGGGTCAGCCTAATTTATTTTGGCCTTTCTATCTCAGGAGCATTGTATTTCACTGTATTTTGCTAGCTAACTAACTAGCTTTGGGTGTTGCCCGCAAACCATATTTCTGACACAGTGATGTGTCTTTCCAGTGATGATGGGCCTAGTTTCATTTCCCTTTCAGATTCTTAATATGTCAACCCTCCTAACATCTTATAAAACCTAGTAATCAGAGACAGTACAACTACATTGCCTCTTAATGGCAAGACAGTTGCTTCCTTGTCTCTCCATGAGGAGTTCGAATCCTAGAAGGGTATGGCTAGCTGATGAGAGCTAAATAGCTTGAAATAGATCTATACTAGTCTCCCTTTATTTCTTTATCAGTCAAGAATGTGAATAGCCCTTCTGTCACCCAGATACTCACTGATTGAAGCCAGCAAACCCTACTGTCCCATCATGCCAACCTTGTTACCACAGGTGAGTAAATAATAGCTAAGGCACCCCCCCCCAGTTGCTCAACAGTGAGATGGATGGCATATACATTTAATAAATAAATAAATAATAAACAAATAAGAGGGATTTTAAAAACTTGAAGTAGAATGCTTTCTGCCTTGGTTCAGTACATTGGAAAATTTGGCAGCTACTTTACCTTTCCTCAACCCTGGGAAAGATATACAGTGTGAGAGTATTTCAAAAATTTACTGCAATGAATCCCTCAAAGATATATGAAACCTGGCAAGGTTAATGTTTTTTGAAGGGTCTATCATCCCTGAATCCTTCATCCCCTACTGCTGAAAAATGAAGCAACTGCAGACGTTTCAAAGCTTTTCCATTATAGCCAATAGATCTTTAAAAAAAAAGTTTAGGGTTACAGTGGGATTATAAATATAATATATAACTAAACAGTGTCTCTATCTCTTGACAGTATCTTGATTTAATTCTGATGGCTGTCACATCACAGCTTGAATCAAATTAGCTCCAAATCTTGATTCTCTAATTTGCCTTGAGTCAGAGCTGATTAACTTAGGCCTCTTTCTCCTGTGTCAGAGGTTGCTACATTAATTATTTGGGACAATTAGACCTCAATATTACTGACTTTGACTCTGAATTCTCATGTGGAGGAGGGGGGAAATTGAAATCTTAGTTCTTGCACTTTCAACATTCTCTTCAGAAGTAGATAATGCTCTTCTATGGAACAGTACCTTAGCAGAGCAGGAAAATGTCCACCTCTTTTCTAGGACTCACTATCCTCTGCCAGCTGCATTCCTAGAAATATCCACCACACCTTGCATCATATCTGGCCTAATATTAAAAAGTGATACAAGGCTTGCTCTTTTTGTCTCTTTCCCAATGTTCCCAGTTTTTCAATCTCCACCACTGAACTTAGAGAAGAGAATATTTGTAGCTCAGAATTGAACTGTGGGGTTCTTGGTGCTCTCTGAGCTTGGTTTTCTTGCAGACATCTATGGAGATTCTCAGCCATCCAGGTCATGGTTGTCTCAAAGGTGCTTTTTTCAAGAGGCAACTGGACTTTAAGGTTTTTCTTGCAGACGTTTCATTAGCCAACTAGGTAACATCATCGGTGCTAGAAGGGAATGGGGTTTGGCCTCTGTTTAACACACAGTGGCTTGCCCTGGCAGTGTTAGTGGGAGTGTTCTTAGTGGCTCCCTCTCTTCTACCAGTGATGATGTTACCTAGTTTGGTAATGAAATGTCTGCAAGAAAACAGGCAAGCTCAGAGAGCACCAAGGACTTGCAATTATACTTTTTTGCACTAGGGGGTGGTGTCTTCCCAAGATATTAAGAGACATTCACAGAAAAGCATGGCTGAACAGGACAAGCCTCAACATCTTAGAACAAGATAATAAGCCTAGAAGCCTGTTCACCAGTACTGGCTGTGGTCAGCAAGTATGTCTTTCTGTCTGACTTCCTGGGGAAGCTATTGTTGGTATCTCCCCGGAATAATTATCCCCAAATATACTGAGGAAACCTAAAAACCTCCCTAAGAAAACATGAGCTGAGTGCAAGTGATTGTTTATATCAGAGGAAAAAATATATGTGGAAACCCCCAGAGTATTAATGAGGTGTGAGTAGATATGTGTAGTCCAGTGTGTTTCTATTTATATAGTGAAATAATTGTGTATGTTTATTTCATATCTGGCAACTAAGCTCTTCATTTTTGTAAATTGAATGCAACATCTCTCGCTGCATTGACTTAACATTGCTCTTCTTCTCTGGCATTTCAAAATTCATTAGTCTTCTCTGAAATGTTTTTCCAAAGGCCAATTTTAAATCCCCCAGAATCACTTTTAATGCCATCTTTCCAAACAGCTTTGATAGGCTGCAATTGCTTTTGTAAAACACAAATGATACCACAATAAAATAACTTTGGATGCAATTAAGGCAAGCCACAACCAATAGCCCACGGCAGAAGCAAGGTAAGGATTGGGACAGTAAAGTGAGAAGTCTGAGAAAGCCTGTGTGTAAGCAATATCTGGGAAAGATCTTAGGCAAAAACATCATAAGCAGCCTAGCCCTAGTTAGCTGAATTTGATATGTCTGCTTAAGGAAAACTTTTGATGTACTCAATTTAAGTATTAAATTTAGGAATTAAACTGTACATCCAAACATAGATACAATATATCTAGCAAAGATATAAGCAGTAAAAGATTATGAGTCCATTGTGAGAATGTTCTTGCAGCATTGTTCCAGTTTCAATTCTTAATATAGTTCAGATCTGGAATGATAAAAATCCTTCTAAAAAGATTATGTCCTCCCCCTCCTTTAAAAAAACAACAACGTTTTTTTCCCCACTGATTATTTTTGCTGGAAACATATAGACGAGGCAGGACAAAAGGTATAAGGCAGTGAGAGTATTGAGCTAATGAGGTGTAGCACCTTGGATGTTAAATAGAGCTGTGGTGGTACAGTGGTTAGAACGCAGTACTGCAGACTAGTTCTGCTGACTGCCGGCTGCCTCAGCCTTCCATCCTTCTGAGGTCGGTAAAATGAGAACCCAGATTGTTGGGGGCAATATGCTGACTCTGTAAACCGCTTAGAGAGGGCTGTAAAGCACTGTGAAGCGGTATATAAGTCTAACTGCTATTGCTATTGGGGAGGTTCAGGTTCAAATCTAACTCTCAGCCATGGAAACTCACTGGGTGACTTTAGACCAGTCTTTCTCGCTTAGTGTATCTTGCTCACAAGGTAATTCTTGGGGTAAAATTGAAAGTTGAAAAGCTGCTTGGATATCTTGAGCTCTTGCAGGCACCATATAAATCAATATGTAACTGAGTAAAGCTCCCCCAAAGAACTGGAGATATTTGAAGAACTAAGAGAGGCTGAATGTATAGAAAAGTGAAGATCTTCTATAGACAGTGATACGTTATGATTTGAGGGGCAGCCCCACTCTTACTACTCTCTCCAGACTGAATCCCAATCTATATACAGTCATACCTTGGTACTCAACTACTTTGAAACTCATCAAATTTAGTACATGATGCATTTTGACATGAAAAGTTTGTCCCAGTACTCATTGTTTCTTTGATACTCAATGCACAAGCTAGAACTTAGTATCAGTTGCCTCATGATTCACTACCTTTTCCAGCCAAAACAAAGGGTCACACTAATGGGAAAAACTTGTTTGGTACCTATCATGCCTTCCAGAACCAATTAACAAGTATCAAGATACCACTGTATCTGCATTTAACTTCATCTTGTTCACTCTTGTTCAAGGAATGTTAAATTTGATTGGAATAACATAATCAAGTTTCAATTCTCAACAATTTGAGGTAAATATTAGGAGCTGTGGTGGCGCAGTGATTAGAATGCAGTACTGCAGGCTACTTCTGCTGATTGCCGGCTGCCTGCAATTTGGCAGTTCGAATCTCACCAGGCTCAAGGTTGACTCAGCCTTCCATCCTTCTGAGGTGGGTAAAATGAGGACCCAGATTGCTGGGGGCAATATGCTGACTCTGTAAACCGCTTAGAGAGGGCTGTAAAGCACTGTGAAGCGGTATATAAGTCTAGGTGCTATTGCTAATATTAAATAGGATAGAAAACTAAATGGAACCTTATGATTTAACAGCATTGGGCAACACCTGAGATGTCAAAGAACAGTCCCTCAATTCCACCTTCAGGGTCTATAGAAGGAAGAGAGGATGTCAGTTGATCCAAGCGTTATCATAGTAAGTGAATCTTAAGAACCACTGAGAGATCCAAGAGAATGAGCACCACCACACTTCACAAGGCAATTCAGGCCACTTTAGTCCCATATCCCAGCCTCAGATTCAATTGAAAGCAATCCAGATAGTATCTTCCAGGGTCGAATAGAATTGCAAGGATTCTATCTGCTCAATCACCATGGGTCATGACAATGGACAATTACAGGTATCTTTAGCTTTCCCAGGTCAAAGGAATGTTCTTATAGCTTTCCCTCTTAAGAAAGGGAATCATGGCATGGCAAAGAAGCATGGATTACTTAACCATGCAGCCAGTCCCAAAGTGGCTTATTTAATCAGCAAGTAGGACAATGCTTGAATATCAACATGATATTTGTTATTTAATGTTTCATAACTAGAAGGAATTTAGCATAAAAGGACATACAACTACCAAAATTATGTCATCATATCCTACCCTATTGTTGTACTAAAGTTAAATTTTAGATGGATCTGATTTATTTTTACCAATAAAAATTGATGCAAATTCCTCACTGCAGGTCACCAACTCTTCTGGTTCCTCCTATCTGGGTGATAAACTGCCAAACAGTATAAAACAATAACCATGATCTGCTCTATGAAAATATGGTAGAGGCAGAGAAATAGAGACTCTATTTTGTCCTCATTCTGATTTGTTTTGAGATTTCCTCAAGTAATACTCAAATGATCATTTGCCCACCTCATTGCTTTCAACTTCCTAGTAAATCAAGATGCTGATTTGATTCTGTGAGTGCCAAAGAGGGCATTTAGGAGTAATGGTCTACTATCTAGGTAGTTTCTGTGTTCCATAAATTGGATACGATTTCAGAAATCTTACCAAAAAATAAGGCAACAAAATTTTTAAGTGCATTCCAGAATCCATTCAGTTCTATTAGGAAATTGAGATAGACATTTTAACTGATCTTCCACCCCCACAGAGTTTCATATTGTCATCCTCACGGCTTATCTAAAGCTGATGAGTGAGTGTGACCTACTGCTTGCATAAAGACAAATACTAGTTGGGACAGGTGCAAAATTCCCATCCTGACTGAGGAGTGAATGCTGAAAACTCCCCATACAAAAAAACCCTAAGAGGAACCCACACTACCACTGCTCCACCTAATTCAGGAAGGAAGATTATGTTGGGTAATACAGCAAGATAATCCCCACTGTCCCAACTACTTACGGTAGAGAGCAAATCTCTGCAATTCAGAACTGGTAGCATGAATTGAGCATGTCTGGTAAAGTTGCTTTGGATTTGTAGATGTAAAACACTGAGGGAGTAGTTCTAGAATGTGGTGGAAAACTCATAAAGCCAATCTACTCTGCAGTAGTCTTTTCCCTCATCACCTTTAGTATCTTTGCCAAGTTTCCTTGCAGAGGCTGATGGAGAGCCTGAAACTCTTAGGGTTTTCAAAAATAGAAAATATACAAAACTATGACAGGATCTGTTCCCTGCTTAGAGAAATTCCAGATGCAAGAAAAAAGTTCTTTCTTCTAAACCTGGGTCAAGTAAGATACATGTGTCTCTTCACATTTTTGTAATGGTTACATTTACTCCAGATAGTGGTATAGGAATTTAGAAAAAAAAAAGTGAGGCATAGGTAAAGGTAAAGGTTTCCCTGCCCAGTCGTGTCCGATTCTAAGGGGCAGTGCTCATCTCTGTTTCTTAGCCGAGGGAGCCAGCATTGTCTGAAGATGCTTCCATGGTCATGTGGCCAGCACAATACACGTGTCTCTTCACATTTTTATAATAGTTACATTTACTCCAGACTGTGGTTTAGGGTTTTTTTTTTTAAAAGAGTGAGGCAACAAATCTTAAAGACACTTACCTGAGGATGGGGGGTGGGGGAAACCTCTTTTCTGAACCTGAAATTTACTGTTGCCTAGAAATGTAGAGGAGAATATTCTTTTTTTGTTGTTGTTTTCTTCTGTTTACTTTTAGGATGCATCTATACAATCTCGTCTCGTGTCAGAAATGCAGGAACTAGAAAGTGGAAAATTATTAATTTAAATTAAAAAGATTAAAAACTTTAATAAAAACATAAATGTATATACTTCTAACCCAATGCTTGGCCACAATGATGGCAGGGATATTTCCAATCAGCAAGTTATTCTGTGTGCATGTCAGTCCCAGGGGGCATTATAAAAGATGGATAATTGTTTGAATACTGCCACATTCACAGAAAATATGCTTGTTCTCTGGGAGAAACCTTAATTTTTCCATGTGGTTTTCAGTTCTAGCCAAACCAGTGCACGGTCTATTTCAACATCTCCAAAGCGTCCACTACTCCTCTGAACCTCCAGGCAACTCCTCAAGTGGTTCTATCCAATTATGAAGATGTTTAATTTGAAGTTTCCATCTTTTTAATTATTCTGTTTGAAGTATAGTAACAATCTCATTGGCATAATCTAAAATGATCCTTCTTGATTTCAATCTTTTTGTAGGGGTTATTTGGGCCAAATAATGGGTGTGCTGGATCATGTAACAACTTTCCATATTCCATGTCTTGTGCCATACTCCTTCTGACACCTGGGGAGGGTATTTTCACCAAGATATATGGTTTGTCAAGTGGAATGGTGTGCAGACATCCAGTAACAATGCAGCATGTATCTATCCACCTGTGTAGAGTGTGCAGACTGGCCTCAAATGGGGCAAGTGTACTCTCCCACCAAGTAACACAATGTAAGGGCAGCCATTCGTAGAGTAATAGTAGTTCCAGCCAGCTTTCTGAGGAGATTATTATGGGTGGAGATTATTACGGGTGGAAATCTTTTGCTTTAAATTGTAACAATGTCTTTTAAAGGTTAATGTTTGGTCCAATGTAATGCCAAGGTAACATGGCATCTCACAATATGTCAGACTCATTCCATCCCAAGTAATATCTAGCCTACATCTGGCCTATATACACACTTACACAGAGAGGAGGAGATTGCGTGCAAAGTTTTGTCTTCTCTTTTGTTTTCCTTTGTTTTTGAAGAGGGATTTTAACTGATAACTTGGAGGAAGAGAGATAGACTGCTATTCCATTATGCCTTTACAATGTTTCTCATCCAGTACTTCTAGCAATAACCCCACTCCAAAAAAAAAACAAAACCAAAAACAAAAAAAAAACCCAATATACATACAACCAAGTTCTTCATAATGGATTTCTGTGTAATACTTAATTTGACCCAAAGTCTCTCTATAGTGAGATTTGTCAGATGGCTAAGAGTCAAAGAGAATCAAATCTGAAAACAGCAGTCCCACAAGAAGTGTAGGATTGCTCCATCTTGGGAGTAAAGAATGCCAATCTGATATCTAAGTATGCCTGTATTTAGAAAGGCCTTTAATTACGTTTGTGTTATCTTTTGTCTTTATACTAATTGCAACACACTGTATAAAAACATCCATTAACAATGGCTGATTTTGGAACTTGCAGACTAGTAACTAAGTTCAAATGCACCAAACGGAAATCATACATATTTTATCTATTTTGATTCCTGCTTTCCATTTGCTCCCAGTCCAATTTTGTCTCCCCTGTAGTACTTGAGGATGTGTGTGTGTGTGTGTGTGTGTGTGTGTGTGTGTGTGTGTGTGTGTGTGTGTTTAAGAAACTAAACTAAAGCTCTGAGCAAGGATAAATATTATCCTACAGAGAATGAACCTATGTAGAATGAATCTACACAGAATGAATTGCTAAATAAAATGATAAACTACAATATGGGGAGTCAAAATTGAAAATCTATTGATTTTAATATCCCATGAAATTGAAATATAGACCCTATGTTTTGAGAACTCCTCTGGATGGAGGGTCAGAAAACTGGGAGGTAAAAAAAGTATACAATTACATAGTTAACTCTAGCCACAGTTAATTAGCACACACAGAATTATTCCAAAGAAAGCTGGCATGAAAATTGAAACTAATCAGCACTAGTTATGCTAGGGTGGAAGCTGGTATCTTCCTATGTTTAGGAATGTCTAGACATCCTTGTTTGCAGCCTTATCATGGGTACTTGGTGGCCCTTTTGCACTCCCAAGATAAAATGCTCCTCAGCCATTCTTGAATTGCAAGAATTGCACACCCAACAAAATCTTACCCACAGAACGTTGGTTATAATATAACTACTCCTAGTTTTTAATTAGGAATGTATTTATAGCTAGAGCTTTCCTTGAGGCATTTCTGATTTTAACTTATTAATTGACTGCAGTTTAAGGGCAGCAGTCGTATTGTGTAGTGGGCTTCAGTAGGCAAGAAGCAGACCAGCATAGCTACAACAGCATTTATTGACTCAAAACTGGAACTGAGAAACTGCAGGCAATTCCCTGTAATTTATACTCTGGGCCCACAGGGCCTTAACCAATCATAATACTTGAAAAAGCCCGCCCAAATATGAATGTTCTAAATTTCTCTCCAAAACAGTTGGAGTTAACAGTTAGGGTCATCTAAAGGTTAGTTTCACTTTAGCAGGGCTTAACACAACTATATATATTCAATACATAACAAGTCAGTTTCAGCTCAGCATAAAATAGAGGGGATGATTCAAGAAAGCTCTGAAAGATTTTGCTTGCTATTTTAATATTTTCAGGCACAGTTTAGTAAATTTGGGGATCAAAATAGTCTGCTGCTGCCCAGCTGTTTTGTCTCCTGTATAAGGACCACAGGATCTTCCAGAGAAATTTCATGGCAGGTCTAAGACAGAGGTGGGTTCCTCCCGGTTCGCACCGGTTCTATAGAACCGGTAGAAAACCAGTGGTGACGTCACGGAGCCAGTTCTGTCGTTGCCGGTCCATGGACGCAGCCATCTTTTTTTGGGAATTTTTTTTGGGGGGAATTTTTTTGGGGGGGAATTTTTTTCTGGTTTTTGCTTCTGCGCATGTGCAGAAGCCGAATTTTCGGCACTGCGCATGCATGCGCGCCCGCGTGGCATGGCCACACAGCACACAATGCACGCGCAGCCATGCGGCATGGGAGGAAACAAACTGGTGGCGAGGTAAGTTAGAACCCACCCCTAGTCAAAGAAAATCATGGTGTCCCTCATTCTATGTTTATTGTCTTTGTATCTGATAGGTGAAGATTGACCAAACAGATTTATATGGGTTTCTTTATCATCTAATTAAAAGGTGTGTCCATCAAATAAATTATGCTCTTCTATGTTGGTTTTCAAGAAAGAAATTGAGGGGAAGGCAGTTAAAGTCGACAGAAAAATATATTTGGCTCATCCACCATTTTCACCAAGAGCTGAAATCTGCTAGCACAAATGCATGGCTGATACACAGCTATCTGCAGGGAGGGCAAGATGTACCAAGTGACAAAATGTGAGTCACAACAGCACACCCAAGTACAAAAGGGTAGAACTTGCATTTTGACATCCGTCTGCAGCTGCAAAGAACACTGGAAAAAGTAGATTATCTAGAGCTGTTTTAGCTGGGTTTCAGGGTAAGATTTAGTATGCAGCCAGCCTTGCTCGTGTTTATAGATGACTTCATGCAGGGAAGTGTATCCATTCCTGTGTTCCTTGATGTCTCAGTGATCACAGTATCTTTCTGGACTGGCTCCATGGATTTGGAAAGGGAGCCACCATTTTAGAGTGTTTCTCTTTGTTCATTCAGGGCTGCTTCCAGCTGGTGTCTTTTGAACGAGAGGAGAGATCATTCCTTAGGGCAGGGGTGTCAAACTCGCGGCCCGCAGGCCGGATGTGTCACGTGCTGGCCCCACCCCCACCCAGTTTAGCAAAAGGAAAAAAAGTCCTGATACGTTACATGACGCCACGAGTTTGACACCCCTGCCTTAGGGTCTTCCTCTGTGGGCTATTACAGAGTTTTACTCTCTATCTTCTCCTTTTCAACATCTACATGAAACCATTGAGTAAGATTATCCACCAAATTGGGATCTAAAACACCCAATTACAGTATATCTTTCAAACCCAGGCCAGGTGAGGATGTTGAGATCCTGACCCAGCCCTTGGAGGTTGTGCAGACCTGGGTGAGGAAGAACTGTGTCTGATTCAATTGTACCAAGACCAAGTGGCTGTGGATTTGGAGACTACCTGGTTCCAGGGATATAGCAATAGCACTTAGACTTATATACCGCTTCACAGTGCTTTACAGCCCTCTCTAAGCGGTTCACAGAGTCAGCATATTGCCCCCAACAATCTGGGTCCTCATTTTACCCACCTCAGAAGGATGGAAGGCTGAGTCAACCTTGAGCCGGTGAGATTTGAACTGCCAAACTGCAGCTAGCAGTCAGCTGAAGTAGCCTGCAGTACTGCACTCTAACCACTGCGCCACCTTGGCTCTTATATTCCATCTTTGATCTTGGATGGAATTGTACTTCTCCATTCAAGAGTGATGTGCAATCTGATAGTCTCCCTGTGGACTCACAGCTGTGATTGATGAGCAGATGGCAGCTCTGGTCAGGAAGTCCTTTGCAGCTTCATTTTGTACAACAATTGCACCATTTCCTGGATTAGGAGCCTCTTCAGACCGTAATTCCTACTCTGGTTATCTCATGACTTGACTACTACAATGCATTCTACATAGGAGTGCCCCTAAAAACCATTCAGAAACTTCAACTAGTCCAGAATGAAACAGAGCAGGCAGTTATGGACATGCCTTGGTATGTCTACATGACATCTTTGCTCTGCATATTGCACTGGTTATAATTTCACCTTCAAAGTGCAGATTATAGTACATAAAGTTCTTTATGTCATAAATCTTAATTATTTGAAGTATTGCCTATCTTCTGTGGTATCTGCCTTGCTGATTCATGCTGACAGGGTTGATGCACTCTGGGTTCCTTTGATTCTACAGTGCTACCTATCAGGACCCAGGAAGCCTACCTTCTCTATTGTAGCACTTGTCTTCTGGAGACCTGGTGGTTCCATCTGTGGCATTCCAAAGAGTTATAAAAACCAAGATTTTGGAGACTACCAATAGAAGACCATATATATATATATATATAAGCTCAAGGTTGAATTGTGGAGTACTTGGGGCTCAGACTCCACGCTTTGGAGATTGCCAGGGATGCTATCTTGCTCTTCTTTCTTTTTCTTTTTCAGACTGGTTCAGTTGTTGGTTTGTCTCTGTTATATTGTTTTAGTGCATTGTGAGCTGCCCAGAGTCTGTTGGAGACAGCATCAAACTGAATAAAGAAATAATAAAAATCCCAAGGTATGTTTTGTCATACTCATCTGAGCATTATTTTAATCAAGATCAGATTTCTCTGGGCTGATGGTGTAAAAACTCACTTCAAGTGAAGGGTTGCTCATGATTTAGTTCCAGAAAGGACAGTTTGACTTTTTAGCTGCTCACGATTTAGTTCCAGAAAGGACAGGTTGACTAGAGAGATGATGAGCATGGCCACTTATGGCTTCCAGGCCTACTGCAATTACTTTATTTACTTGTTTGTTTCTTTGTTTATTCAATTTCTGTGGCCACCCATCTCAGTCAATGATTCTGGACAGTTTACAGTTCATAAAATATATTATGATTAAAATTAAAAAAATAAATAAAACAATAAAAACAGCAAAAGCAGTAAAAAAAACATTAAAATCATCCAATTCAAGATATACAAGAGCAAGATATTTGCCCCGTTAGCAATACAACCAGGAAACAGGGGGGCCCTGGTACATTCAGCACCCCGGGCTCTGAAAGATAGCCAGGTTTTTAGGGCTTTACAAAAGGCTAACAGGATTGGGGTTATTCTTTTTTTTCAACAATTTCAACAATTTTTTTTATTTTGTTCAAAAAGTTAAAATACAAGCTCCAAAAAAAGAAAAAAAAAGAAATCTTACAAAACCAAAACAAAATTAGACAAAATATTTAAAATGTGCATTAAAAAAGAAAAAAGACAAATTGCTGCCCCCTTAATTGAGTACTGATAAATATATTTCAGCAATAATAGTTTCCCTCCTTGCAAAACAGGCCTACAATTTATAAACCTCTACACATCTATTTGCAGCCAATTTAATTTGTCACTTTTCTACTATATATAAGTAAAGGTAGTTAACAGGTAAACCAACAGCAAAGTTAAACTTCAAAGCCCTCTGTTAGCAATCTATTATTGTATTTAACTCATAGAATGTCTACAACAGCTTTTTATCTACCACAAGTCACCACAATTGTTATCTCTGATCCATCTAGGATCAAATATCCTGATTTGATTCTTAATAATAAAACTTTTCCTTAGAGTTTTGTTTGTTTTGTTTTCCAACAATTTCATCTCATTCCGCAAGAGTCATAAGCCTCTGTTGTAAATATCTTTGCAGCGCCCATTGTTCAGACAGTCTCTCTGTAAAGAAAAAAAAACAGTATGTCTTGTCAATTGTTTTTTGTATTTGTGTCCCTTTCAGCCTTTCCAGAAAGTCCAATTGCCTCTTGAAAAAGCACCTTTGGTGCTTTTGTATTGCTTTGGAGTGGCCAAGGCACTATTGCTCACTGATAGTAAGATTAAAAAAAAAAAAAAAGGAGGTAGGGTGTGGATCCTCCAATTAGTTTTAGTTTTCTCTCATGATAATAAGGCTTAGTGACATGGCACCAGGCTTGAAGTTTATTTAGATATCTGTGGCATGTACTAATTTTATTGTGATCCTGACAGGCTTGGGAGGCTTGAAACTGGGGTCCAGGGGTGAAATGCTCCCGGTTCGCTCTTACCTGTCGGTCGCCGTAGAGCCGGTTGCCAAGGTAGCGCGAGGCGCCGCCCACCCGCCCGGACACCGCCATTTGGGTTCTTTTACCCTCTGCGAATGCACAGAATGCTTTGTGCATGCGCAGAGGGTAAAAGAACCCAAACGGCGGCATTCGGGCGGTGTCCGGGTGGGTGGGCGGTGCCTCGTGCTACCTTGGCGACCGGCTGTACGGCGACCGACAGGTAAGAGCGAACCGGGAGCATTTCACCCCTGCTGGGGTCCCCTATATAATTTGTTAATTTGTCTCTTTAGTTTGGCATTTTGTAGCCCAAATATCCCCACCCACTTTCTGGAGAGCTTAAATGACCTCTCTGCTAAAGGGTTTCACTTTATGAGCAAGAGTTGGCTGCTGATAGTTATCATTGCATTTTAACTATTTTCTTTCCTCAAGGTGCTCTGGCACCCTGCCTGATTTGTAACTCCGGCTTGCAGGTACCGTATTTTTCGAAGTATAAGATGCACTCCCCCCCCTAAAAGAGGGTGGAAATGTTGGTGTGTCTTATACACAGAATACAGCCATTTTTGGCCTCCCGAAACCCCGCCCCATGCATCCAATTTTCGCCAAAAACAGGCTTGTTTTTCACAAAAACGGGGTGCGCAGAGGGTTTGGGAGTCCTGCAGAGTGCTCCTGGGGGAAGGGGAGGAAAAAAAGCGACGCATGGGGGGTTTGGGAGGCGAAAACCGGGCCCATTTTTTGCGAAAACGGGGGCATTTTTGCCCTCCCTAGCCCCCAGAAGCAGTCTGCAGGCCTCCCAAACCCTCTGCACACCCCCTTTTTTTGGGCAAAAAACAGACCTGTTTTTGCAAAAAATGGGCCTGT
>QLTV01003957.1:56508-66963 GCA_003457575.1 Thermophis baileyi | reverse complement strand
TGTGCCCTTAAAGGTACTACAGACAAAGAGTTTGCCAATGTCACCTGTCCTATTCGACCCTTCCCTTCTTTTATGCTGACCATTTTGCCTGGTTTACGTTTCCCATAAAAACTCTCATTGGCACCCGAGCTTTATTTTTTTTTTATATAAAACACCTTCATTTTTTTTTTTGCTCAAAAAAAAAAAAAAAAAAAAATAAATAAAGCCAAAAAAAGATGGCGACTGCATGCACAGTGCTGGAAGTCACCTTCTGAGCATGCTCAGAAAAAAAACAAAAAAAAATCGGAAAAAATTAAAAAAAAAGATGGCAGCCCCCACGGACCGGCAACCACCGATCCGGTTCGGATGACGTCACTAGCATCGCTACTGGTTTGGGGCGAACCGGTCTGAACCGGTAGGAACCCACCCCTGCTGGACATACACTGTGCATTTGATGGTATATTCTAGATGGAAACTGAAGCATGTAGGTATGCATGGAGACTTATAAGCTTTCTGGTGTTTATGTGTCTTTTATGTAGTTTGTGTAGTAAGAGCCAAGGTGGCGCAGTGGTTAGAGTGCAGCACTGCAGGCTACTTCAGCTGACTGCTAGCTGCAGTTCGGCGGTTCAAATCTCACCGGCTCAAGGTTGACTCAGCCTTCCATCCTTCTGAGGTGGGTAAAATGAGGACCCAGATTGTTGGGGGCAATATGCTGACTCTGTGAACCGCTTAGAGAGGGCTGTAAAGCACTATGAAGTGGTATATAAGTCTAAGTGCTATTGCTATTGTGTGTCCATCATGTGTCTGTTATCAGAAAAGTGGACTTGTTCTTGGATACATCTAGGCTTAGGTTAAAGATGGGATTGAAGTATTGGAAATCTTGAAGTCTTGATGGTATTTAATAAAGTATTGTTTTCATGGGTACAGATCATGAAAATGTTGTCAATAAATTTCATATAAAGGAAGGTTTTGAGAAGAATTGAGAAGATTTAAAATCTTCCATGAACATGTTGGCATATTCATAACCATGTATATGCACATAGGTGTGCCATTGCTGTGCACATATATTTGCTGCCAATGTAAAACTAGTGATGGATGAGTTCAAAGTCATGAAGTCTGGTGGCAAACTGTGCTGTGTTGTCATTGGCTATTGTTTTCTTGATATTTTGTAATCCATGTTTGTGACAGATATTGTATATGGTGCCTCAGCATCAGAGGTGGGTTCCTCCCGGTTCGCACTGGTTCTATAGAACCGGTAGTATATATATTTATATTTATATTTCATAAAATTTGTATGCCGCCCAACTCCCGAACGACTCTGGGCGGATGATGGTGGTGACATCACAGAGCTGGTTCTGTCGGTGCCATCTTTTTTTTGGAATTTTTTTTGGGGGGGGATTTTTTGGGGGGGGATTTTTTTGCCAGTTTTTGCTTCTGCGCATGCGCAGAAGCTGAGTTTTCAGCACTGCGCATGCGTGTGCACACGCGTGATGTGGCCACATGGCCACACGGTGCGCAATGCGCACGCAGCCACACGGCACGGGAGGAAGTGAACCGGCGGCGAGGTAAGTTAGAACCCACCCCTGCTCAGCATCCATGGTAGCTAATTGTGTTGTCAGGGATGTTGCCAGTGAATTTCAAATTTGTTAGGAAGTGGTCGCTCTGGGAGCACTGGTAGCATAAGTTTCCTGAAATGTAATCTTCCAGATGAAATGTTTCCAGTGCTTGAAACATGGGACAGAATTGCCTGTTTATGTATTTTGAGAAGAAGGTAGAAGATGTTGTGGCTCGCCCAAGTCCCGCGCAGCCGCCCGTGGATCCAGAGGACCAAGAGCTGACTGTGGCGCGGTACTATCATCCTGTGTACCTGGCACCTGAGTCAGATACCGAGGGGGACTCAGTGCCAGAGGATGACAGCCAACCAGGGCCTTCTGCACCTCCTCAGTGGGAGCTGAGTGACTCAGGAGAAGAGGAGGAGCCTCTGCTTGATGCTAGGGCACGCAGGGCAGCTAGCAGGCAGGAGTGGCTCTGTAGAAGGAGGTCTCCTCGCGTGTAAATCTGCCGGCTGCTTGGCCACGCCCTAAGGCTATTTAAGGCTTCAGCATGCTGAAGCTGGCTGCTGGAAACAACGTTTACATTTTCTCTGACCACGTCTTGCTGCTCTTGGGATTTCTATGTCTTTGATTTCTGGACTTTCAGTGGCTGACCTAATTCATTCTGGGCTTTTTGCCAATGTCTGTGAGTCACTGATAACAGATGGACTAATTGCCTGTTTACTTTGGGGGTTTGAATTCTGGCCAACTTTATACCGGACTTTTTGGCACGACGGACTTTATTATGATTTAATGACTTTAACCTCTAGTTACTAAGAATTTTATTAGTACTAAAAGAATATTATTTGGCAAACAGTGTGTGTGCATCATTTTCTGTAGGGCTTGCCGTGCTAGGACACAACAGAAGATGCCTGATCAGGGTTACTGCAGGTTCTGCATATAGATTGTCTTGTATGTCCTTGGGAAATTCTTTCATGTGATTGTGCAATTCTTTCTGATATCTCAGTTTGGTATCTGAGGACAGAAGTTGGTACAATGTTGGAAAGTTGCCTTTAGCTTTGTGAACTTAATCACGTTCAGAATGGCAACTGCTCCTCCTTTGTTACCTTGTTCAATTACAAAATAATTGCTGTTTTGAAGGCCTTTGATGGCATCTTGTTTTTCCCTGCTGATATTGTTACATATGGGCAATCAGTCAATGATTGTGGCTCTGATTTGTTGATGAAAGCACTTGAGGTAGAAATCCAATTCAGGGCTGCATCCACTTGAGTGCATATCTATCTATCATCTATCTATCTATCTATCTATCTATCTATCTATCTATCTATCTATCTATCTATCTATCTATCTATCTATCTATCTATCTATCTATCTATCTAACTATCTAACTATCTAACTATCTAACTATCTAACTATCTAACTATCTAACTATCTAACTATCTAACTATCTAACTATCTAACTATCTATCTATCTATCTATCTATCTATCTATCTATCTATCTATCTATCTATCTATCTATCTATCTCCTAGTTCTTGCCTCAAAAGTATTTCTAAAGTCTCAAACAGTGAAAAAATATTGAAAGATCCTCAGAGAATTGTATCAGTTGTGTAGATTTAGTGGAACAAAAGAAGAAATCTGATAAAAGAATATTCTTACTGGGTGGCTGGATAGGTTCAGAATACTGTGGAGGGTATCTGGAGTTGTTCCACTCTATATTATTATTTATTTAGCATATGACATACAATGTCAGGGAAATCTACATATGCTAGACACACAATGCAGTCCTGATAACCTAGACTGCTACTTCATTCTGTTCAGTGCTTACATGCTTATTCTTGGTGCACCATGGGGAACGAAGTAGCTTTATACCAGCTAACTAGCAGCTCTTGGGTTGCTGGCTCTTCGGGCTCTTCTGCTGGTCTTGCCTCACCTTGCCTCATGTTGCGATGCCTCATGTCCAGCCAGGTCCAGTACTGGCTTCCACTCTCTGCACACATGAACGCAGATAGGTTTTTCCCACTGAAGTGGTACCCATTTATCTACTTGCAATATTGCATGCTTTCAAACTGCTGGATGGGCAGGAACTAGAGATTGGGAGTGATGGGAACTCACTCCATCTCATGGAGCTGGGCTCGAATCACCAGAATGCAAACCATTTGTGGCCAGCAATTTCAGCATCATTAAGCCTTTGCACCACCGCATCTGTAAGCAAATCTTTGTAAAATCTTGGGTAATTTCTTTCCTTTCTTTTTCTTCAAGGAGGTGAAATCTGTAGTACAGGTTTGTTGTCTTGCCTTGATGAACTCTTAATGCTATTGGAGTTCCAGACTATTGATGACTTTGGTAGAACATGTGCAACCATTCAAGCAACTTTGAATCACAATGGCAGTTACACTCCTCCCAGGGAGGCCTAAAGAGATCAACCTTCCAGCAAAGCCAGGAAAACATTTGGGCAAACCTGAATGAAGGATCTGCATTGCAAGATGGACTACTCTGATTCTTAGAGAATCTCACTGGGTAGGGAGTTTAGTCTATTGAATGCCTGTTTGGCAAGCTAGATGGCAATGGATAATTACCTAAAGGTTTAACAGCTGCCCTCCCAAGTTCTGACTCTATTTACTGCTTAAGGTTACAGCCCATGTTATCTCAGCAGAGGTCATGAGATTTTGCTCTGAGGTTATACAGATGTGCAAGTGTCTTATAGACAAATGGCAAAATTGATATTTTATCTTACTTTAATATTTTAATTCTTAAAATTGTTTATCCTCCTTACCTTATTTCCACTTATTTATTTCTTTAAGTGCAGATAAGCAACAATGGTAAAGAGGTAAACAAAGCAGACAGCTTCCTCGATAGGTTTAATTGGTTTACTTTGGTAGCAATCCTTAGAAGTGACCTTAAACAGGGTGTCCAGAAGCAGTTGGATGTATGTGTATGTGTTAGGTCTTGGCAGGGGAGGAAGCAGGTATTAGAAAGCGTGTCAAACTGGTTCCCCTGACTCCTTAGCATCTTGGAGGGAGGGAAGGGTAAAAACATGAGTAGACTTGCAACTTTCTGTTCCTATTGTCTATCTCAATAAAGTCATCCTGTGGGAGTCAGTTTCCTGTTCTGTCTGTCTTGAAGGGCTGACTGGTTGATTCAAATAGTTTTATAAGTTTCATAGGTTCTATGTCTACAATTTTTATGTTATATACATTTATATACATAGATACATAGATACACACACACACACACATACACACACACACGTTGAAAGCATGTTTGGTGTAGTGGTTAAAGAATCAGGCCAGAAACCAGGAGACTGTGAGTTCTAGTCTCAAAGCCAGCTATATGGTCTTGGGCCAGTCCCTCTCTCTCGGCCCTAGGAAAGAGGCAATAGCAAAGCACTTCTGAAAAATCTTGCCAAGAAAACTACAGGACTTGTCCAGGCAGTCACTGGGAGTCAGGACTAACTCAAAGGCACAAACACACACAAGAATTTAGAGTTAGGGATATATACATATGGATCCTTATTATTTTATTATTTTATTTTACTTTATTTTATTTAATGCACTTATCACTGACATCAAAGTATATCTACTAGCCCAACCTACTCTTGCAGTTAGAGGTTTGATTTGAGAAATAAATCTTGTGGTCACTGCAAGTGAGCCGGGAACTACCGTAGTATAGATTGAAAAGGGCAGCCAGGTCATGAGGACCATGGAGATAAGACCTATGTCAGACCCAACTTTATAACTTCAGGCAACACAATTCTCACTGTCAACCCAGCCTTGTTTAAGCTTAATGTGTTGTACTGATGGCCTCAATGACTTTTGTGTATTTTCTGTCTCTAGTTGCAAATCCCTGTTAACAAGAGTCCCTTGGGAGTTGGGCGGCATAAAAATGCAACAAATAAATAAACAAATGGCTTGCTTGCTCACACTGAAGGGGAGGGCGGGGAGTCTGCAAGGAGGAGTCAAAAACTGTAAGATGGCAGGGGATGATGGTTTGTGCAAGAGCATAAAAGTACTTGTACAAAAGGGGCAACACTCAGAGGGAGATGCTGTGCCTACCATAGTGAGCCTTCTGACCCTCCCCTCAACAAAGCTGGGTAAATGGGCAGGGGGATGATTTAACACCCCCCTTGACCTCCATTCTTCCTGGGTTCTTCATTGGCTCTGCCAGCATAATTGGTTCACAGCTTGCCTTGTGGCGTTTGTGGATGTGAGACTCCCCCTTCTCCTGCAGCCTCTGCCTCCCATGAGACACTCATGCTGCTTTGGCACCTTCTAAATCTTCTCCTCCTTTTTGGAGCAGACAGGGAAAATGCTGCTTCTTTCAGAAGAAAGAGCTCAACACTGAAAAGAAGGGCTGCCTCCATGGAACATTAGAATCACATTTTCTTTTTGCTTTCACACTCCTACTTTCTCCATTCTTGCTTCTGACAAATAACCATGTAAACAGACCCTCTTCCTTTTTTCTCATAGATCGCCTTGAATTCCTTTCTCCTTCCTTTCCAGCCTTCAGGCCTAAGAGCTCATGAGGCAGCTACACTGCCAAACTATGTTTTTCAGACATAAACACTAGATATGCCTCTGTTCTTTTTAAGGAAAAGAAATAACCACGAAGGGTTTCTCTGAGGCTGGATCCCATAGAAAAGACATTTCATATAGAATGCCAAACCAGAGTTGATCTACTCATAGACTGAACTTCCTTGATACACTCCTGTTTTACCTCCCCATCTCCTTGCCTATCTTGCTTGGAGAACAAGGTAGCCCTTTAAACTGAGATAGCTTTTCACAATAACTGTAACCATGGTTGTATACCGCAGGGAAGAGCTCTGTATGGGGCAATGGAGAGGAAAGTGACTTGTGGGAGCCCAGCTGATAAATTAGATAAGTAGAAAAAAAAGTAGATAAGGAAAGAACTTGATGAAAAGGCTAGGCATTTTTTTTCATAATCAGAAGGATTAAGATTAGACTTGCTGATAAGGTGCCCTAATTCACGCTCTACTATTGCTAATATGTAATACCGTAGATATTGAGCAAGATCTTTCCAGTGGCCATTCTGAGAGGCAGGGTGAATCATGGCAAAGCCAGGAGAGAACCAGACCATCACAAGGGCCCAATATTGCAAGGGAGGAAAGTCCCTATCTCTTCCATCATATAAACCAAAATAAAATTGTATTAGCCCTCAAAATGAGCCATTGTTATGGAGCTGGTTTTCTCCAAAGCTTGTTGGGGAAAAATCGTCTTTAGTCCCTATGGAGAGACCCTCAGGATGTTTCATCTTTTCACAAAAAAACTCCAGAGTTGGTTTTAAGATGGGTGACTATACAAATGTCATAAATCAATACATTTTCCTTTATACACCGCTTTCTTTCTGAATTTCTTAGGATGCCTTTACAGCTTTCCACAAGGATGGGGATCTAGCAAAGAAATACTTGAATTCCCTGTTAATTGGAGAACTAACACCAGATCAACCTAGCTGTGAACCCACCAAAAATGTGAGTATTTCCCAGTATTATCTTTAAACTCAAAGTGTGTCCATGTGTGTCTGTCTCTGAGAGAGAATAAAATCCATGTTCATATAGGCAAAATCCTGTATTACAATTAGAGCATGGGTTAGACAGAACATATCTACAAGTAGCTGCATTGAAAGTTCCCTTGGTGATTTGCTTAGAGTTCTACCTCTTGCAGTACTAATTTCTGCCTGAACAACAACAAGCCATTTGTCTTCTTCTAAATTAAACAATTCAAATGAAGAAACCTCTCTAAAATTAGCATTTGAATATCAAAGAAAATGTTTAACACTCTAGTTCTGGCACAAACTCCTAGGATGAACATGTATTCAGCAGTATTTTGAAGATGCTGGAATTTATGGAGGGGAAATAAATAAATGTTAGCCCTGTGTGACCTGTTAGCCTTTAATTTAGCAGCTGATTAGAATTGATGCATGTTGATAGAGCTGAAAATTTGCCCATTTTTGCAACAGGTAAGTCAAAGCACATCAGGGCAACGATGACCTTAGATGCAGGATTCCCTTTATAGGACCAGAACCTTTATTGTTTTAAATACTTAAGACTTATTCTTTGTTTTATTTATTTATTACTCAATTTATACTTTACTTGTCCAATGAAGTTGAACGCACAAGGAAGTTTAAATCTATAAATGTATTTACAAGCTTATGTATAGGTATATGCATATGTGTATGTTAAATGTGGTTCTGCATGCTTGTTTAGGAGTAAAAAAGAATCATTTTACACTTTCACAAGTCAAACCATATTCTGAGAATGTATAGCATTGAAGAATGACTAGTTTGTTGTAAGAACAGATGCTTATTACACATTTTAAATATGAGCTAAAACTTCTCTTGGTATGTTCTTTCTTAAACAGAGCAGCTTGACATATGTCAATAAACTGCAGTGAGCCTCATTCACCTTGTGATAATTGCTCATTCATCTTGTGCTAATTAGTGCACCGTCACTAATTTCTTTAAACTACCTCTTATACAATGTTTGTTCTGGCTAACGTGAAGATGAGAAGGCAGCAGAACGTATTTTTCAGATGTACCTGCTGAGACATTGACTGAGATACAAATAAACAGCTGGGTATAACTTGAATTGCCTTTGTGATTTCATGGAAAGGTGAAAATGCAGCAGTTATTGAACATGGATGGGAAACCAGTTATTGGGGGCATAATTAACTGTCACCATTTCTCATAGGAAATGCTGGTACATGATTTTCATGAATTACGCACGAAAGTGAAGAAGATGGGACTCTTGAAGTCCAGTGTTCCTTTTTTTGCCTTCATATTTCTGCATGCTTTCTTGCTGGACATGGCATCCTGGTTCACCGTCTGGTACTTTGGAAAATCTTGGGTGCCTTTCCTTATTGGAGTAGCAATGCTCACTGTTGCACAGGTAACTTTGTGTTGCGGAGTATAGCAGGGTGGTAGAACAGTCTTTAGCACACTTAATTTAGTAGTATAGTAATATTCACCACAGGTAATCTACTAGTGAGTTTCTATCTCTGACCATGCAGACCAGAATCAACTGCAATTCCCCATTGGCTCCATTCATTCAAAACAAAGAGGGGAAATCTCAATGTTTGTGGGCAGAAATATACTTGGGCTACCATGGGGAGAGTCGGCAAGTAGAATTCCCTCTTGTGTGATAACATCTACACCACACTAAATATTACAGTGCAGCTGTTGGAGATCTTTTTGTATAACTTCCACCTGCCTCACTGCTATAGATTGTAAAGGCTAACAACTATGTAGTGGGGTCAGTTATCCCAACATTTATCATAAATGGAGATCTTACTCTCTTGGAAATGGTTACATTCATGCTAAAATTTTGAGGATCACATCCTGCTCATATGGCTGGAGGCTTGAAATCAACACAGCAGCCCTGTGATGGGATGGGAGTTGATGGGAATTTATTTATTTTACTTTACTTATTTATTAAACTTTTATGTCGCCCATCTCCCCTACAAGATGACTCTGGACAGAATGTCCACCCTGTTCCCATTATATTAAAAAGTTTCATTTAAATGTGTACTTTGAAATGTAATGCAAAGCATTCTGCAAGACATGGCCTTACTGGGAGGTACTGGTTCCTTCTTAGCCTTCTAGCAATCAATAATGCTTAGGATAAATGTGCTTACATTTCTGTTTAACTTTCTTTGCTAACATTGGTACTTAAATAGCTGTTATTGCATTATAAATGTAAGTACTTCCCAAATGAATGCTTAAACAAAGCAACCAGGTTTTAGAAACCAAGATCTTGTTTGGGGAAAAAAAATCATATACTGGTGTTGCTTCTTGCTTTCCAGAACCAATATGGTTTCCTTCAGTAGGATGAAGATGCTTACATTTTCTTTGCCAATGTCATTATAGCTCCTATTGTGCTTGCCAATTTACTGTAAATTCTTCTCAAATAGATATTTGAGAATATGGTAGCTTACGCTGAGCAATGAGTCCTTAAAAACAGAGAACTTGGCCAAAGAAAAGTCTCATACAATTCATGTTCTTCTTGCTTTCTAGATCCAATATGGTTTCTTTCAGCATGATCTTGGGCATGTTTCAGTCTTCCAGAAGCCTAAATGGAACAGACTGGCTCACATTTTTGTGATGGGAATCCTTAAGGTAAGAGTTTAAAACTGAAAGTGGGTTTTCTCAAATCAACTTTGTTGGAGTTAAATTGTTATTGGTCACCCAGAATTGTTAGGAGTGCATACATGTTTAATTTATTATTATGGCTGGTCACGCAATCAGCCAGATGTTTAGGACTGGGATAGGTTCTTTGATGGTGTTAAAGATATTGTCACAGGATGTAAGGTGTTCCAAGTAAAGCTGCCTTTTGCAATTGATTGATGGTGATTTTGTCAAGGCTAATGGTGTTCAAGTAGTGCTCCAGATGTTTTGGAACTGCATCCAAGGTGCCTGGTACTATTGGCACTATCTTTGCTTTCTTTTACCACAATCTTTTACCACAAGGGGCAGATCTTAGTCCAATTATATGGGATGAATTTGAACCTGTGACTCCTGAGGAAGTGGACAAGGCTATTGGAGCGATGAGCTCCTCCACTTGTTTATTGGACCCATGCCCCTCCTGGCTGGTTTCTGACAGCAGGGAGGTGACACGAGGCTGGCTCCAGGCTGTAATCAACGCCTCCTTGAGGGAGGGGTCCATCCCGCAACCATTGAAGGTTGCGGTGGTGAGGCCCCTCCTCAAGAAGCCTTCCCTGGATCCAGCAGATTTAAAAAACTTTTGTCCAGTCTCCAACCTTCCCTTTATGGGGAAGGTTGTTGAGAAAGTGGTGGCGCTCCAACTCCAACGGCTATTGGATGAAACAGATTATCTGGACCCTTGTCAATCTGGCTTCAGGCCTGGCTATAGCACGGAAACTGCTTTGGTCATGCTGATGGATGATCTCGGC
>QLTV01003957.1:43775-55854 GCA_003457575.1 Thermophis baileyi | reverse complement strand
CAACGACCAGTGAGCTCGCACAGGGCTGGCCTTCTTCAGGTCCCGTCAGCCAGACAGTGTCGGTTGGCGGGCCCAAGGGGAGGGCCTTCTCTGTAGCCGCTCTGACTCTGTGGAACCAACTTCCCCCCGAGATCCGTACTACCCCCACCTTACTGGCTTTCCATAAAGCCGTTAAGACCTGGCTTTTCTGGCAGGCCTGGGGCCAATAATGGACTGATTGGCCCATGTATGTTTGTGTGAATGTTTTATTTTAATATTGATGTATTTTTAAATTGTTTCTATTGCTGTCTTTTTTTATTTACTGTGAGCCGCCCAGAGTCCTTCGGGAATTGGGCGGCATACAGATTTTGCTAAAATAAAATAAATAAATAAAATAAATAAAAATAAATCATTCTCATTTTATTTGCAGGTCTTTGTATTGGGTAATTTTCCCCCAGTTCTTTCTCTTCTATTCTGCTATCTCAAGGTACTGCAATGAGCACTGTTCAGATTTCTTTTTCTTTCTAATGGACAGTTGTTAATTTTGAGGTGTTATATGGCAGGTGTTTCTCTATTTGAATTCTAAAGTCCCAGAACACTTTAGCTTCTTAATTTTCTATTACTTTTTCTGTTTCATGGTTGCACTAGTTGCTTACCATTGCAGTTATCCTTCAGTTATTCTTCCAATGGCTTTTCTTCTTCAACTATCTACTATACTTGCAATATCCCATGCCCTTGGTAGGTAGAGTCTGTCAGCTTTGCTATGTGGATGAAGGGCATGATTCATTATTATTTTTCTGATCCTATTTTTGTGGTTGGGTCCAGTCCATTGTTATTATTATTATCTGTTCATTAGGTGAAGTCACAATTGCCAGCTCTTTAGCTAGTGTGGGCTTTCATAAGCATCAAGTTCTTCCCAAGGACCTAGGATGTCATAATATATTGGATATGTATGGATCCAAGCAGTGTGACCTTTTGCAATTGTCAGATAGAAATGTTGTCAATGTGCATATTTTCTAAGTGCCATGCAAGAATATGTTTGTTATGGCACCCAATGTGCAATAACTACTGGGACACCATAGCTGTTTATGCCATAATCTTTCAATTTTGATTTTCAAATCTTGATACTTAGTGATCTTCTCCAGTTCTTTATCTACTATTCTACTATTCCCTGGTTATTGCCACATCAATTATCCATGCTTTCTTCTTTTTAATTGCAGTTATATCTGCTGTATTATGAGCCAAGATTTTATCAATTTGGAAATTTCACAATATTTTAACATGCTCATTTTCAACTGCTTTTTCAATTGTATTATGTGCCACCAATTTTTCATTACTGGCACATGATAATTTTTACAGCTGTTCCAATGAATCATTTTGGCAACTGTGTGGTTGCTTACAATCAGTTTGTGTGATCATCTTGCATGAGCTGAATATATATTCTACTGTTTATTTTGCTTCTTTGTATCCTCACTGTAAAATCATTTGATGATTTTTCACTTCTGGCCTCAATTGCATTAATTCAAATAGCTTGCTCTCAAACAGCCAAAATCCAGCCTTCAGTTTCTTTTTCTTTTTTTAATGTGCCAGTTGATAAGCCATTGCCAGGTTTTATCTTTAACTACCTTTCCCTCAATCTTTTGTAGTAATTAACCATGTAATACTTTTCCTTGCCAGCATTACGTTTTGTCTTTATTATATTAGCTTGATATTCATGTTTTGTTTCCTGTACTTTCTGTAAGTTCCAATTTTTAACTTGCATCAATGCTTGTTCTTGGCTATCTTTTACATAATCAGCCATTACATAGTTTTCATGTTTGACAGGTTTTTTTTACTTGAAGTAAACTTCTGCTTCCATTTCTGCAGGACAGATATAATCTATCAATAATACTACGGGGGTGTAATGCATAGTGAATAGTATCAGTTTTCTTGTTTTTCAGGCCCAACTGTACAGTTCAGCTTCTGTCCAATTAATTCCAGTAGTGTATTGTATCACAGGAATGGCCCAGGTATCGATCGCTTTGATGGCGTTTCCACCATTCAATTTTGTCTTTAGTATTTTTCTCACTCTTTGGATACAGTATGATGTTAACTAATCACATTTTTAATTTGTCTCTTTAACGTTATCCAATTGTAAAGTGCTCAGATATTTGTAGACTTCATTCTGATGGTTGGGACATTTGGCACTTCAGTTCCATTACTGTTTGTGATTTTACCCCACTTTAATTGTTAATCTAGCACATTTCTTTAGGCCAAATTCTATTGTTATATCTATGCTAAAATTTGTTACAGTATTATCAATGATTAGATTATTATGTACATAATAATGTGAAGTCACAGCTGTTAGTTCTTTAGCTGGTGTC
Organism: Thermophis baileyi; assembly: GCA_003457575.1. Classification (NCBI taxonomy): domain Eukaryota; kingdom Metazoa; phylum Chordata; class Lepidosauria; order Squamata; family Dipsadidae; genus Thermophis; species Thermophis baileyi. Next base: position 53,512 of record QLTV01003957.1, on the reverse strand, counting down.
CTTCATACACACCAAGTTTCCCCCAGAAACATAGGATATTATAATGCATTGGCATAGTTAGTATATATTCAGATTCAAGCAATGAGGCCTTTTGTAACTGACATATATACATTTTGTCAATAAACAGATTTTCTATTATTTCTACATCTGTCCTGTGTTCCTGTGAGAGGACAGGCTGCCTGCAAAATGGCCGGCATCTGGGCTGCTGGTGCTCTGTCCTTTTAAGACCTCTCCTTAGCCAGCCCAGCAACTGGTGTTTATAAAACCTGAGCAGAGAGGCAAATGGATGTGGTGGTGTTGGAGTTGTGGTGTGGGAGGAAAGGTGGTTTGTGTTTGTTTCAGAAACTAAAATAGCCTGAAGTAGAAGAGTTACTGTTCTCCAGAAATAGGGCTCACAAAGGGAAGTAATAGAGGAACAGAAGTTGTAGCAGAATAGAGGAAGAGTGGTATAGTAAACAATGAGTATGAGCTTTGGCTCTCTTGGAGTTTTGGAGCCTACTAACCTGGGTATACATAAAAAAAAAACCCATGGCAGTCCTCTAAAAGAAAGATAACCTATAAATGTAATACATATATAAAAGCTTCACCTTTACATTTTGGAAATGATTGCTGATTCCTCCTACTTTACACTGAAATGGAGACAAAACAATGATTTCCGGGATTTGAATGGTGAGGATTCAGTTACTTAAGCTAATGCACCTTTGCAACTGTGCTAACTAATTTATTGTTCTCTAGGATGGACATGCATATGTATACACACAAACACATTAACTTTCCCCAATACATAGAATTAAGTTTCCACACAGTAGGCCCAAAAGACCTGGAGTTGTATCAAGTATAGTATATGGTATCCAGGGGTGGATTCCAACTTACCTCACTGCCTCACTCGTGGGCGCGCGTGCCTTACCTCACTCGTGGGCACGCGTGCGCATGTGCAGTGCAACCCCCCCCAAAACACGCCGAAAACAAAATGGTGATGCATACGCAGTGCCGGAAACTCGGCTTCTGCACATGTGCAGAAGAAAAATAAAATAAAAAATTCGGGGAAAAAAATCGAAAAAAAGATGGCGGCGCCCACGGACTGGCACCGACCGACCCGGTTCAGTGATGTCATCGTGACGCCACCAGTGGGTCGCTACCGGTTAGGGCGAATCGGTCCGAACCGGGAGGAACCCACCCCTGATGGTATCTCTATGCAAAATTCAGATGTAAATGGTGTAACTACAGGAATTAGCAGCAACACTTGGGAGTGCCTTAATTCTGTTAGCTTGCAGAGTAAATTCACCATCTCTAATGAGAAAAGATTTGGATGTCTTTATGGTCCATCTTCCTGATTATTTCTAACATAGCAGTTTCATGCTGGAATCATGTTGAATAACTGTGACCTTTGTCCCATTAACCTAATATCCTTGAAAATGGAAAGGATGGTTCCATAGTTTCTCTATTTGCTCAGTTAGTTTTATATTTCTATTTTTTTCTAACATGCCAGCAATTGAGGGAGGGGAAATGTGGGCAGGGGAAAGCAGCTAGATCAGGAATAACTTACATGGTAATAGCTCTTCCAAAGAATAAATGAAGATTGGAATGTATGTATGCATTTCAACATTTTCTATGCAGGGTGGGCCAAAGGCTTGGTGGACTGACATGCATAACCAACATCATGCCAAACCTAACTGTTTCCTGAAGGATCCTGATCTCAATATGCACCCATTTCTCTTCAGCTTAGGGAAGTCCCTCTCTGTGGAGGTGAGTACAGTTTAGGTAACAGTATTAAAAAAAATAAGAATGCCTGAACATTTTGCAATCAGACATAGGTAGCCAGAGGTTTGTGAGCCGCATGCAGTGCCTGATTCCCCTTACTCGTTTTCTTTTGAAGTTTCCCAAACCTCCAGTTTTCCACCACTAAGATTCAGCAACATAGTGCAGTAGATATTGTCAGCCCTGGAGGCCATCTTTCTCTTTGGATCTTCAGGGCTGCCACATTTAGTGCACGGGCCTGCTGTGGGAAAATGGGAGCGGGGTAGAGATATATAGCCACAACAACATCCTTTTCCTCTGAGAGTCAAGGACATTCAGCCTGCACCTGGAGAGGCGTGACTGAGGGATCGTCTCCAGTTGGGACGGTGGAGTGACTGGACCATGTGATGGACATGTGGGTGCAGGGGAAGGGACTTTGACTTTCCTTTCGGTGGGGAAAACCCAGGGGCTTTCAGATTCGGGTTTTCCCAGATGTGCCAATATGACATCTCTAATAAAATGGAACTTTGAGGGAATGCCTGCCTCGGAGTCTTCCTTCGGTTGGGAGTGTTACTTGGAACCCTGAAAGATATGCTATGCCATTTGCTGCAGATTTTCAAAAGACAAATAAAAACTTCCTAAAGCTGCCCGGTCTGAAATTTCCCTGCTAAATATAAAAACACTTGGGGGAAAAAACTTGGTTGTTCTAATCTGTATAGTATTATTATGTCATTCACAATATTTATGAGCTTCCAGGAACACAAAAATATTACTGCAAATACTACTGTACTCTTCATCTACTAGACATAGTAAAATTCCTGTCCCTGGTATCCACTTTTGTCCAGATGGGATCAATCAGGTCACTTCATATTTAAGGCCACAGAAACAAGCTATGTAGAAATTTATAGAGAGAATCCATTTCACAGCAATGACTTTCATGATGCCAAAATTAGTATTGCAAATAAGCACTCTTCACCCTCCAGGATTAATAAAGCTGCTTATTCTATTTTCATTTTTGCCCAGATGGGATAGATCAAGTCACTTCATATGTAAAGTGAAGAGAACCAATCACTTTTTACAATTCTTGAGCTGAACTGTGAAGAAGAGAGGCTATTAAGTCTATTGTCAGGGTTCCAAGAAATGACCCCATTTCATAATAGAACTCCGAGGCAGATTCCTCAAAGAACAGTTTTTATTTTGGAGACATCATCTTGGCATCAACTGGTGGAAAGCCAACTCTGAGCTTTCCTGGGCTTTCCACCTAAATAAAAGCGAAAGCTTCACTTTCTCCCAAAACAATAAATCACATTATCCAATCCAGGCACTGGCTGGTTACCTGGAAACTCCTTCCTCCACCTCCAGCCAGCCGGCAGTTGGAATGTCCTTGACCTAGGAATGAACTAGTTTGTTTTAGTTACAACATCCCCCCCCCTCAGCTCCAAGCTTCATCAAGCCTGAAGCAAAGTGAAAGAACCCCTAATAGAACTACAGAAAAGGAAAAGAAAAAACTCCCACAGCCAAAACAGCTTCGGGGTTGACATCTATCCTGAAGAGTGGTTTATTTTGTCCTTCACTAAACTGTGTTTTCGTTACAGCTTGGAAAAAAGAAAAAGAAATACATGCCTTACCAGCACCAGCACAAATATTTTAGCTGTGAGTACTTCTGCCATTTTGCACCAAAAATTTAGTCCAACTCAAAATACCAGGATCAGTTCTTCCATCAACCTTGGGGATCCCATGGAGAGCCTTAAAAGGGGCTGTCTGAGGTTAAGTGGTAGTTGTTCTGCTGGTTTGTGAATTTTCATTTTTGTTTTTATTCATATTTAATGTTTCTTGAATGGTTACATGGTTTGAATTGTTACTATGTTTGTAAGCTACTCAGAATCGCATTTTGTGAGAGGAGCAATTATATAAATTGGCTAAATCAATTAATCAGTGGAATCTTAGGAGGAAAATGGCTTAGGAGAATATCTGGGATCAAAGACTAAGTTGCTTTGATAAAGTATTCAGCTTTCCCCCCCAAATGAGTCACTCCGGATGTGAGACCAAAACTCCCAAAAAACTGGAGTTTTAATCCACCATATATGAAGTGTGGCAATGACATGGAGTGAACGGCCCAGCAGATAGAGGAAACCTGTAGTAATAATTGATTAGTCAGTAGGAAATAGGAAATAGGAGAGGAAGGAGGATCTCTCAGAAATGCTTATAATCTTGAGTGATTCACACATATTTGCATTCTTGCTTTCATTTTTTCCAGTATTGGCCCCCTTAACATTCGTTGCTTTTGTGCAGTTAATCATATTTCGCTATGTTATTCGGAAGAAAATGTGGAGTGTAAGTAATTGACGGAGATGCAGACACAATATCTTCTGTTATGGGACAGTATGTATCTGGGAATAGGAACAGTGATTGCATCACCATTGCTCACCAAAAGGGAGATGCATTTAAAAGAATAAGGCATTGCCTTGATGATGGAGATGCCATTCCTATTTTTTCCAGGCATTGGAGACACAAAATAGCATTAGTATTTTAGCTGTATACATTTCTACTAAGCCCTCAAAACCAGCTCCCATCAGAAAGAGCTCTTTAAAGTTGCTGAATGGAGGAGCAACACTGCTATAAAGCACCTGAGCCCCGCCCAAGAAACCCCCCATTGAAGGGAGCCTCAAAACCAGTTCCCATCAGAACCAGCTCAGATCTGAGACCAGGAAAAGGAGCAGCAGCTCCCTCCTTGCCCACCTAGCTGTAGACAAGGATCAGGAGAACCCAGAGGGAGCTCCCCCTTCATGTGGGAGAGGGGGTGGGGGAATTTGGGCAGGAGCTGTGGTGGGCACCGGCTTGCAAAAGCTGGCATGGCTTGCCAGGGGCTGTGCTGCAGGGGAGGAGGGCACCCACTCAGATGAAGGAGGAGCAGGCAGGGCGTGGAGCAGGGGTGGGTTCTAAGTTACCTCGCTGCCAGTTTGCTTCCTCCTGTGCCGCGTGGCCACACCTCGTGGGCGCGCGCATGCCTCGTGGGCGCGCGCGCATGCGCAGTACAAAAAAATAAAAAAAAATTTTTTTTAAAAGCCAAAAACAAGATGGCGATGCATGCGCAGTGCTGGAAACTCGGCTTCTGCGCATGCGCAGAAGAAAAACAAATAAAAAAAATTCAAAAAAATAAAAATAAAAAAAATTCAAAAAAAGATGGCGGCACCCATGGACCGGCACTGACCGAACCGGATCCGTGACATCACCAGCGGGTCACTACCGGTTCGGGCGATCCGGTCCGAATCGGGAGGAACCCACCTCTGGCGTGGAGCTTGCTTGGCTTTCCCCTCCCGACACCGCTGCTGTCTCTCCATGCTGCTTTATAAACCCTGCTCCGCAAAGTGCTGTGAGCCCTGAATCCTGGAGTGATGCCTGATTCACCTGCACCAGCCTGGCTGGGTGGGCAAGGAGGGAGTCCCAGCCCCCCTTGTCCTGAGTCAAATCTGAGCTGGTTCTATGGGAGCTGATTTTGAGGCTCCCTTCAATGGGGGGTTTATTGAGAGGGCTCTACAGGAGTGTTGCTCCCCTGTGGCAATTTTAAGAGGCATGGACTTCAATGTGGGCAGTGGTGGCTCCCCGAAAACCAATGGAAGTACTCTCACACAGCCCCTCTCACTCCAGACAAGCCTCCTTGGAAAGGGTGTGCATCAATAGTGGGTTCTAAAACCCTTTACTACCGGTTCGCACGCACATGCGTGTGACGCTTCTGAGCATGCGCAGAAGCATCCTGGGTGGGTGGGCGGAGCCTCCAGCCACCGGTGCTACCGGTTCTTAGAACCGGGCCGAACCGGGAGCAACCCACCGCTGGTGTGTGTACCTTCCGAGTGACCCCCTGGCTTCTCCAGTTCCTGGCCTAGTGCTTCTTTGCAGAAGCAGCTGCTGCACCATAGCAAGAACATCCCACCCCCCAAAGGAGGGATGGTAGCCTTAAGCTCTGCCTTGTCTTGCAGCCGGGGTCATTTGGTGCTGCCAAGTGGGGGCACATGCTCCTGTGAGAGCCTCTGCATTATGCTGGGGGGGGGGTGCGGGAAGGCTTTACTGCAGTTCTCACTCAGCCTTCTCCCGGATGCAATTTGGGGCCTACAGCGTTGGAACCAGGGGTGGGCTTCAAAAATTTCAGCAATGGGTTCTCTGCCTGGTTGCTGGGTGGACATGGCCAAGGTGGGCGTGGCCTGGTCGGCCTCCTGCACCACGGTGGGGGGGGGATTTTCGCCTTCCCCAGGCTCCGGAGGCTTTCCTCAAGCCTCTGGGAGGGCGAAAACTGCCTCGCCCGGGCTCTGGAGGCCCTCCGGAGGCTGGAAATGGGCCCATTTCCGGCCTTCCAGAACTTCCGGGAGGCCCGTTTTTTCCCCCTCCCCAAGCCTCTGCGCTGGCCCTGCACTTACCTCACATCCAAAACAGGCCACATGGAGACTCCTGGGAGGGGAGGGGCAGGGTGGGCGGGTCCAGCCAGGGGTGGGATTTGGAGGTTCTCCGAACAGGCCATAACATTAGCTATGGGTTCTCCCGAACCCGGGCAAACCTGTAGCAGCCTACCCCTGGCTGGAACCTGGAGAAGCAGCAGATAGCTGCTGGAGGGCAGATAGCTCGTTCCCGAGGCTGCCTGCCTGCCCCACCTGGTGCTCTTTTTGCATGCAGTGTCCAATGAGAAAGCCTAACCTTAACCCACCCCTTAACATGCAGATTGGCCACCAGGATGTATGGCTAATTGTCCCGTGTGGTGAATTGGCCGTGGCAATTTGTCCCTCAGCAAATTGCCTTGGTGACGGGGGAGAGGAGCAAAAAGGGACAAGTCACAGGGGATGAGCACTGGGGAAGGGTCAGCCAAGGGGTGGTGGTGGCATGAAGCAGGTATGGCCAGGCTACTGTGCCCAATTGTCATAGATCACTGCATACTCCCATTTGTAATATTCATTCCAGGACAGAACTGACCAATGAATTGTTCTGCTGTTGTGCTATGTTACAATGCAATGACTTAAATATGATCTTTCAGCAAGGTGTTTCCCTATTTGTTAAGCTAAGTCAAGGGAGTCAAACTCGATTTCATTGAGGGCCACATCAGGATTGTGTTTGACCTCGGGGGGCTGGGGGCCGTGGCCAGGGTGGGCATGGGCAGCTTGACATCACTCATGTCGGGGGCGCCTGTGGTGGCCTGAGAGCTCTGCCAGCGAAAACAGGCTTCCGAGTTCTGTTTTTGGCTGCAACAGCCTCCTGCAACCCTCTGCCAGTGAAAACGGAGCTTGGAATGGCCCTGTGCCGCCCACCTGAGCTCTATTTTTGGCTGTGATGGCCTTTTGCAACCCTCTGCCAGCGAAAACGTAGCTTGGGAGGGCCGAGCTCCCGAGCTCCGTTTTCACTGGCAGAGGCACCACGGGCCAGTCCTTCGCTGTTTCCAGGGCAGCCCCACGGGCCAGATCTAAGCACCCCGTGGGCTGAATCCGGCCCGCGGGCCTTGAGTTTGACACCCCTGAGCTAAGTGATCTGAATCATACAACATAATGTATTTTAAAACCAACCTATTTACATAAAGCAATTAAGAAGCTGACAGAAGCTACATTTTCCCATCCTTTTTACTCTCTCCTCTCTTTTTTTTGGCCAGGATCTTGCTCTTATTTTGTTCTACAATTTCCGTATGTGCCTCATGTTCATTCCTTTAATGGGATTCAAGACCTTCATGGCATATTACTGGCTTTCCAGGTAGGAACTGTGGAGAATTCTCAACTGCACTGCTGCCCCCCTGTGCATATAATTGATGTACAAAATGTGTGCTTGGAATGAGGGAGATTTTATGTGTGGTGCTTCATGTCCTCCATGATCTTGCCACTGAAGAAGGGCAAATGTCTGAATCATGAATCACAAGAAAAAGTGGTTAGGTCCTTGATCAGATATGCAATATATTACATATATGACCTGCAAAATCTTAATACAACACCAATCACAGCAGAAGGCAGAAACTTATGAGGGCCAAACCCAATTAATACTTACATGAGAGACCGCCAGGAAATATCATGCCTGAATACTAGAGTAGAAAGTTTTTTTAAAAGTTTCTAAAGTGTTTAAAAAAGTGTTTCAGAATAAGGCAGTGGGAAACCATGTCTGTATTCCCTCACCCTCCAAAGCACCTTTATGCTCATGGAGTCATCAGGAGTCAAGATTACGTAGAGGAGACTTTACATTCTCTTTCTTTCTTTCTTTCTTTCTTTCTTTCTTTCTTTCTTTCTTTCTTTCTTTCTTTCTTTCTTTCTTTCTTTCTTTCTTTCTTTCTTTCTTTCTTTCTTTCTTTCTTTCTTTCTTTCTTTCTTTCTTTCTTTCTTTCTAACCTGCTTTTTGGCACCAGCAAAACGGTGATCCATAGACAATATGTCAACAAAGAGCCAGTTTGGGGCAGTAGTGAAGGTTTTGGCCTAGAACACAAAAGGAAGTCCCAGGCCTGCCTTAGGCATGCAAGCTGGCCAGGACCAGTCACAAACTCTGTCCAACATACCTCCTAAGGTAGTTGTGAAGAAAATAGGAGCAAGGAGTATTGGGCAAGTTCTCCATCTTGAATTGCAATAAAACAGTAATAGAAGACTATAACTGGTGAAGGGGTGTGATGTTCTCTGACATCAGGATTCCCATGGTGCTGTTATCCCTGGGAATTATGGTTCTTTGTGCATTGGAAGGCCTTGGACATTTGAAGTATAATTAAATAAATACCTTCCTGGGTAACAGATACAATAAGTTATTCCCTCACCTTTAGTTACTTGCCTTCCACTGGAAGACAAACACTGAAAAAAGTGGTGGACTTGTAAGAGCAAAATCAATAGATCAGATCAGAAGATAAGAGAGGTTTGTCAGCAAAGATGATAACAATTGTAATGATGATAAAGACAATGAAAAAAAATTGTAAAAAAATTCTAATTATTTCATTTCTCAAAACTACTTACTTCCACAGGTTCCTAGAAAGCACATGGTTTCTCTGGGTCTCTCAAATGAATCACATTCCAATGAACATCAGTTATGACCAGAATCTGGACTGGGTCTCTTCCCAGGTAAGAACATTTCCATTTTCTGTTCAGAGGCACTATCTTTCTTTTACTTAATCCATTCATGCTTTGGGGCACATAGACGTTGAACAGAGGGCTTTCATGACCACCACTAAAATATTCTAGTCATAACATTTGGGAAAGAACAAGAACTTAAGTTTTTCTATGTTGTTCTGTTCTTGCTACACGTTACTCTGTTTGCAGCTGGACATGCAGCTAAACCCACCTATCCTCCAATAAAACAGACCATGTGCGTAGATTTGGTTGCTTTATTAAAGGAACAGGATGGGTGAAACTGGTAAAAAATAGAAATACATACAATAAGAACCCAAATACAAAATAAGCAGTGCTGAGTTGCTGGTGAGCATAACAATGAACAAATACAAATAAATCTAAATCTCACCAGCAATGCTGTGTGTATGGGATGTGGATTTTTGTCCTCAGATGAACGTGTGTCACAGATTAGGCTGTTTCTTCCTGGTGCTTCTGTTTCCTTTCCATGCTAAAGTCTGGCTTCCCAGGATGCACTTGTTTTTGGAGTGAGGATTGATGGGTAGATGACCCTTAAAGGGCAGGGTCAGCTTCCAAACAATACAGCCACTAGATAGTGCCAGAGAACAACTGTATACACACAAATTATATGCCTGGGGCATGACATATGGATTGGAAGATAGGCATATATAGCAGGGATTCACATTATTGGAGATTTGAGTTGAACAAGATCCATTTTAAAGGATGTGCTGAGCATATGCAAAATAATAAGTAGCAGACAGCTCCAATTAAAAACTGTTCACAGTATTATTGACTTGGATGTAGCGTATAACCTCAGCTCAGCTATCAATAAATGCAAGCAGTTCAAAGTTCAATTTATGGAAAAACAAAGCCTGGCTTCTATCTGAACTACACCTTGAAAAGAGAGGGAGAGGGAGAGGGAGAGGGAGAGGGAGA
>QLTV01003956.1:54525-74965 GCA_003457575.1 Thermophis baileyi | reverse complement strand
TGGCAGGAAGGAAGGGAAAAGGGGGGGAAAGAGGGAGAAAAGGGAGAGAAAGGGAGAGAGAGAAAGGAGGGAAGGAATGAAGGAAAGAAGGAAGAAGGAAAGAAGGAAAAGGAGAGGGAGGGAAGCGGGAAGGTAGGTAGGCAGGCTTGCAGGAAGGAAAGCAAAAGGGAGGGAGGGGAGAGAAAGAGAGAGAGAGTGAGAGAGAGAGAGAGAGAGGAATGGGGAAAGGAAGGAAGGAAGGAAGGAAGGAAGGAAGGAAGGAAGGAAGGAAGGAAGGAAGGAAGGAAGGAATTGCATCCACAACCGCTATAAAATGTTACAGCCCAATAGGCTGAAACACACTGACTTTTCAGCTAAACCATTAAAGATGTCAAGGATGTACCGTAGGTAGAAGACGGGGCAAAACTGGGACTTATTTGCAAAAATTAAGGAGTTATTTGCTTCTGCTCCATCGGCTCCTGCTTGCTTCTCCAATGTGGGGCCCTCCAGCGAGTTCGAGGCTACGGCTCCCAGAAGTCTCAGCTGGCAGAGGTTGAAAAAGGCTGGACCGAGCCCCCCCTCCCTCCCCCCCCCATAGAAATGAGACAGCTTCCTCTGTGAATGTCACAAACTTGAATTGCAAACCCCAGATGTGATATTAAAAATAGTTTTATTGCTCTGAGCTTTAAAAAGAAATGTGAGTTTGGGTGAGTCAGGAGCAAATCTCCCAGCTAAGTTTGAGAGAGGGGCTAATAAAAATTTTATTTTCTTTCTTTTGACCTTAATTTTTGTTTGGGGTGTGTGTGTGTGTGTGTGTGTGTGTGTGTGTGTGTGTGTGTGTGTGTGTGTATTGTTTATCCTTTTGTCTGTTGGAGGAAGGACGGTTTTGTTATCCCAACATGGCACTGACTTCACAACATCTGTATCCTATGGGCTTATTTTATCTATATTTATGTTCTTGAAAAGTTGTTGCTTGATATTTCTCCAGAACTCCTTATTGGTGTTCTGCAGTGGTCATAACCCCAAACGGCTAAGGAATAATGGCATGGACAGTCAACATTCTGATTTATTGTGACTTGGCAAGGTTGTAGTCCTCATGAATCCCAGAGATGGGTTTTTAAAACAATGTGCCCATTGTCTATTGAAGTTGGAAGTGTTTGTAATGATAATGGCGCTCTCCAGGTCTTATAGAAACAATATCAATCACATTGAACTGGTCTACTTTATGTAACTTACCAGATTCAGACAACTTTGATTTAATATGTTAATCATTTTAAATCCTGTTCCAAGCGAAGGACTGTTTCACTATCTCATCCTCAATTATATTTTTACTGAAGTTTGTTGTGCTCAAAAGATATGAGAAAACCTAAGGTGGATAACGTAGCTGGTTACTTTCCAGGGGTTTTATATTAAAATCCCCTATACTTCTGACTCTCAGCAATATTGGGTAAGACACAAAACATTTACGAGATTCTACCTTGAAAGTTATTATTGTATTTTTCCCTCCTTGATAAAAGTGTGTAAAAGAGCAGGAATCATGGAAAAAGCAGCTGGATTTTTGACTTCTTCTCTAACAAACTTTGAGTCCCATCTGACAGGGTGAATTTAATGAGGACCCAGATTGTTGGGGGCAATATGCTAACTCTGTAAACCGCTTAGAGAGGGCTGTAAAGCACTATGAAGCGGTATATAAGTCTAACTGCTATTGCTATTGCTATTGCTAATCAGAATAGATATGGAAGGGACCTTGGAGGTCTTCTAGTCCAACCCCCTGCTCAAGCAGGAAACTCTATACCAATTCAGGCTGTCTAATCTCTTCTTAAAAGCCTCTAATGATGGAGCACCCACAACGTCTGGTGGCAAGCTGTTCCACTGGTTCATTGTCCTCACAGTTAGGAAGTTTCTCCTTAGATCCAGGCTCCTTGATTAGTTTCCATCCATTGTTTCTTGTTTTGCCTTGTCCCTGTCCTAATATTCCCTTTTATTCGTATCCATTCAATGTATTCATAATCATGTTTATATTTATATCTGTTATCTAATACATGCTTGACGAAATAAATAAAAAAATAAAGTTGACCCCCTCCTCTTTGTGGCAACCCCTGAGATATCATGTCACCCCTAGTCCTTCTTTTCTCTAGACTAGCCAAACCCAATTCCTGCAACCCTTCCTTATATGTTTTATCCTCCAGACCTTTAATTATCTTAGTTGCTCTTCTCTGCACTTTTTCCAACATCTCAACATCTTTTTTGTAATGTGGTGACCAAAATTGGATGTAGGATTCTAGGTATGGTCCTTACTAAGGATTTATAAAGCGGTACTAATACTTCACATGATCTTTATTCTATGCCTCTGTTTATATAACCAAGGATTTTATCCAGGGGTGGGTTCTGGATCCTTTTGCTGCCGGTTCGCTCAGGGTTGCTTCGTGCACGCGCATGCACAGCAATAAAAAAATAGCTTCTGTGCATGCGCAAAAATTAGCAAAAGGAGCAAAATCCAAGATGGCGGCGCCCATGGAGACACTGACAGAACTGGCTCCATGACATCATTGCGGAGTTACTAACGGTTCTAAAGAACCGGTTAGAACCGCTAGGAACCCACCTCTGATTTTATCTGGAGATTTGGTCAGCCAGGCTCAAATTTGTGGAAATTTTTTTTTCTTTTCTTTTGTGGCTTGATTTGAAGGGACAGTTAGTGTCATTAGTGGCTTTGAAAGAGAGCGATGAGAGCCAGTTTGGTATCATGGCTTGGCATCAAGCTAGAAACCAGGAGACTGATTGTCCATGGAGATTCTCAGTCATCCAGGTCATGGTTGTCCCAAAGGTGCTTTTTCAAGAGGCAACTGGACTTTGTTTTTCCCTGAAGACATTTCACTTCTCATCCAAGAAGCTTCTTCAGCTCTGACTGAAGCTTCTTGGATGAGAAGTGAAATGTCTTCAAGGAAAAACAAAGAAAGGCCAGTTGCAGAGGTGGGTTCCTCCCAGTTCGGACCGGTTCGCCCGAACCGGTAGCAACACACTGGTGACATCATGATGACATCACCGATCCAGTTCGGTCGGTGCCAGTCCGGGGGTGCCGCCATCTTTTTTTTTTTTGAATTTTTTTTTCTTCTGCACATGCGCAGAAGCCAAGTTTCCAGCACTGTGCATGCGTCGCCATCTTGTTTTCAGTGGGGTTTTTTGGGTTTTTTTTTATTTTTTTGCACTGCGCATGCGCACCCACGAGGCGCGGGAGGAAGCGAACCGGCAGCGAGGTAAGTTAGAATCCACCCCTGGCCAGTTGCCTCTTGAAAAAGCACCTTTGGGACAGGAGACTGTGAGTTCTAGTCCTGCCTTAGGCATGAAAGCTAGCTGAGTGATTATGGGCCAATCACCAGGAGATGGTGAGTTCTAGTCCTACTTTAGGCAGGAAAGCTGGTTGGGTTACTACGGGCCAATCACCAGGAGACTATGAGTTCTAATCCTGCCTTAGGATTAGAAACTGTGTTTCAAACTTGACAACTTCAAGACCAGAGGTGGGTTCCTCCTGGTTCGGACCAGTTCGCCCGAACCGGTAGCGACCCGCTGGTGACGTCACGATGATGTCACTGATCCGGTTTGGTCGGTGCCGGTCCGTGGACGCCGCCATCTTTTTTTTGAATTTTTATTTATTTAATTATTTATTTATTTTGATTATTATTATTTTTTGGAATTTTTTCTGGTGTTTTTTTTTTCCTTCTGCACATGCGCAGAAGCCGAGTTTCCAGCACTGCGCATGCATCACCATCTTGTTTTTGGCTTTTTTGGGGGGGGTTAATTTTTTTGCAATGTGCATGCGCGCGCCCACGAGGCATGGCCACGTGGCGCGGCAGGAAGTGAACCAGCAGCGAGGTAAGTTAGAACCCAGCCCTGTTCAAGACGTGTTGTAGACTTCAGAATTCCCCACCCAGTTGAAGTCTACACATCTTAAACTTGCCAAGGCTGAAAAATGCTGCTCTAAAGTCCTCAAACCACTCTCAAGGATGACTAGATGATGATGTAGACCCGGGGTTTCCAAACTCGGCAATTTTAAGACTTGTGGACTTCAACTCCCAGAATTCCTCAGCCAGATCTAGAAATCTTTCTGAAGTGGAAATTCTTTCATGAGCTTTTGTTTTTTCCAGAAAATGGGCAAAAATGAATTGAGGACTGGAGGACTTCCTGGTTTAAAAAGGATTGTTTATGGGAAGAAGGAAACATGGTACATAATTCAGGAGGGTGGAAATGATAATAATTATGTTCATCAGTGCTGTAAAGAAGATTGGAAGTTGTTTCTTTAGATAGTTTTTCTTTTTCTCTTAACTTCTATTGCTTTTTACTTTTTCTTTGATTTTTCCCTTTCTTTTTTTTTTCTAATTCTTTCTTTAAGTTCCAGTAATTTTTCATCCTGTAAACAATTTCTCAATAAAAGTATATATATTTATTCCCCATCCCCCTTATACATATATGAAATAGGAGGGTGTCTGCCGGGATCTTTTTCATACGTTTTCTTCTTATTTCAGACTTAAGCCATGGTTTTCCTCTTGTCACTTTGGTAACAGACCTGGTCTATCAAGCTAATCTTTACTCTGCCCTCCCTCTTGAAATAGCATAGCTAATCCTCCTACAAAGCCCGTCTCCCCTTGATAGCTATCATTATATCTTGTGGCGGATAGTTCCACAGGTTAAGAATCTACCAATGCAGTGAAATGTCCTTCCTTTTCCCATTCTGAATTTTCCACTAACTTTCTCACATACCAGGTTCCAGTATTCTAATTAAGAAAAAAAGAATAATATCCTTTTACAGGTAATCCTCGACTTACAACAGTTTGTTTAGTGAGCATTCGAAGTTACAACGGCACTGAAAAAAAGTGGCTTATGATCGTCTTTCACACTTATGACTGTTGCAACATCCCCGTGGTCACATGATTTGAATTCAGATCCTTGGTAACTGACTCATATTTATGACAGTCGCAGTGTCCTGGGGTCACGTGATCCCCTTTTGCGACCTTCTGACAAGCAAAGTCAGTGGGGGGAAGCCAGATTCACTTAACAACCGTGTGAGTAGCTTAACAACTGCAGTGATTCACTTAACAACTGTGGCAAGAAAGGTCGTACAATGGGGCAAAATTCACCGAACGACTGTCTCGCTTAGCAACAAAATTTTTGGGCTCACTTGTGGTCATAAGTTGTGGGCTACCTCTATTACCACTGCTCCTTATATGCATTTTCAAACCGTTTTTCAAGTTTTTCACTGTGACATCTCTTTGCTTGCAGGACGGCAACAAGTTTCCTTTGCAAGAAATCCTCGATCGTTTTGGGTGCCTTGGGTTGTTTTTGTTTTTTTTTTCTGCACCGCTTCCAGCTCTCCAAAATCTTGTTGGAATTTGCACACGTGTGTTTGGGATCGTATATCTTTCCTGGTGTCGTTTCACCCTTATTAGGCACTTCAACCGTTTTATGTAAGTATTACAGCTGTCCCAGAGCTTAGCTTGACAAGAGGATGTTTACAATCCATGCGTCAACAAAGCGCCTTTGGACCGAATGCCTTTTATTTCACAGAAGGTGTCAAGATGCATTTTTGTGGCTTTTTTGTTTTTTCTCCAGCTGGGACTCTGGATCTCCTTAAAGGCTCAGCCGAAAGCTGTTTACATGCTGTATGCCTAGTTTAATGTTGTTGTTGTGCAGAAGAGGGAGCATGGAAAATGTTTGTAGGAGTTAAAAATATACAGCTCTTGGGAAGCACAGAGGACTAGAGTGGGCGGTTTCTCCTTTAATTGTAATCTTTAGTGGCTGTGGCTCCCTCTAGTGTCCAATTCAAATTCCCATCTTATCATATTTTCTGTTTAAAAGTCCAAACAGCAGCATTTTCCCATGGGAAGGATTCCCACAGTCAATTTCAAAATTTTACTTCAAATCTATCTGGATCTCTAATCTGTTTATAACTTTCCAAAATCAGCATTCTAATCACCTTTTTTCTTGTGTGTGTGTGTGTGTGTGTGTGTGCGTGCATGTATATGTATATATACATATGGGGGGAAAAATGGAGTATGCTTCCTCCCATATTTGGGTATACCAGGTGATTTAACAGAGAAAAAAACATATATATATATCCTTGTCCCTGGAACAAGCAGATAGGGAGAAGAATCCTGTGGCTCAGAGGTTTAAACGCTTGCCTTGTCAGGCAAGGGGCCCAGGTTCTAATCCCATAAGGGTGTGGCTAGCTGATGAGAGCTAAATAGCTTGAAATAGATCTATACTAGTCTCCCTTTATTTATGTAAAAATATAACATATATACATATACATACATACATATCCTGTTTCCCCCAAATTAAGACATCCCCTGATAATAAGCCCAATCGGGCTTTTGAGTGCATGGCAATAAGGCCAAGTGCTTATTTCAGGGTTCAAAAAAATATAAGACAGGGTCTTATTTTCGGGGAAACACGGTACATACATACATACATATATACATACATACATACATACACGAAACATTTGCAACCAAATCGCCAAGCTCGGAGCTCAAACCAACAATATATATATACATACATATATATACACACACACATATACACATGCTTACACACACACATACACACACACATATCTTTAAACTTCTCTTTAACTTAAAAACTTAAGCTTCTCTTTGAAACTTCGTTTGCTAAGTATTAAACAGAACTCGCCCACTGCATGTTATCAAATCTTGTCAATTGACAGTTTCTTAATAATTGAAAAGCAGTTAAAAAGCTATTTCTAAGAATGATTTAAGAAATGAGAATAGGCAGAGTTTTGTGTCCATAAGGCTACATTGTGATTGTGAGCTTAGATGGAAACCCCTTTGGCTTCCAATGTTCCACTCACAAGCTGACCACAGAACATTTCTGCAGTTTACTCATGTGGGGCAGCTGTCTGGAGTACAAGTGAGCAATCTCATGCTCTTTCAAAAGCCATTTGGCCACCAATCTTGCTGCAATGCCATCTCTGCAGTCTTGGAGACATCTAGCTGACCTGATTCTCACCAGAAATTGAGCTGGATTTACTGTCTATGCAAGACCAGATGAAGTCTCCAGGATAATCTTCCCGATCCATGCTGGCTCTGGATTGGAGAAGTTGAAGTCTAGCACCGATTGCAGGATCTCTGGTTTATTGTTCTAGGACCGTGATGGCGAACCTATGGCACATGTGCCACAGGTGGCACGTAGAGAGCCCTTTCTGCGGGCACGCGAGCCATCGCCCCAGCTCAGCTCCGCCGCGCATGCGCGCGTGCCTCCCGCTGGCCAGCTGGTTTTCAGGGGTGATGCGCGCATGCAGGGGGGCACATGCGGGAGTCACGTGCACGTGCGTGGGGGGTGGGGCACGTGCGGGGATGTACGCGCATGTGTGGGGCTGCATGGGGGGTCGTGTGCGCATGCGCAGGGGGTGAGGCGCAGGCAGGGGTGGTCACGTACGCCCGCACGGGGGGCAGGGTGCACGGGGGGGGTCGCACACGCATTGCATTATGGGTGTGCGCGCACGTGCGCATGCTTTCGGCACTCGGGGCCGAAAAGGTTAGCCATCACTGTTCTCGGATCACTAGATGCAATGGCCTATGAGAATCACTTTGAGAGAGAGGCGGAGTCTCCTCTTCCTGTCTCCCAAGGTTATTCGCACAGACTCTTGCACTGAATATCAGGTGTCAGGACAGAGCAGGTGGGAAAGGTTTCTGCATTTATCTCTGTTGATATCACCTGGAAGTATGTGGTTATCCTCATGGGAAATGTCATTCAATCCAACGGTCCTGGATTGCAGAGCCGTGCTGACGCAGTGGTTAGAATGCAGTATTGCAGGCTAACTCTGCCCACTGCCAAGAGTTCGATCCTTACTGGCTCAAGATTAGCTCAGCCTTCCGTCCTTCTAAGATTGGTAAAATGGGGACCAGATTGTTGGGGGCAATGTGTTGATTCTGTACACTGCTTAGAGAGGGCTGTAAAGCATTATGAAGCGATCTATAAGTCTATAGCTATTGCTATCTTCTCAGCATGAAATATGAAGGATTACCTTCATGCTTCACAAAAGGATTATCTACCTATACCATTCTGGTATTGAATGAGTGGTGTGGATTAGTCCTTTCAACAAATGCAACATTTCACCCCTGAATGTCCATCTGATCTTAGCAGCACCAGAAGTGGTCAATGATTGACCATGTGGCCCTAAGATCTGCTCCCCACAAGCTCACATCATGCATCAAGTTTTCCAATTGACAACCTCTTGGTGAGGCCCATAAGATGCCAAATTGCGATTTAAAGATTTTATATAAATAAAAACTTCACTGAGAAGAACCCGTGGGACCCATCAAAGAAGTGGTCCAAGATGGGAAGATGATTAGAGACTTGACCCATTGTCAACATCCAGCTTGAGAATCCAAATTTAAAAAATCCAGGATCATTTCATTTCTGAAAAGCTTACTGTTTATTGAATACATTATATGGTAAATGGCAGAGTAAAACTAACTCTGAAATTCTCAGTTCACAGTATTAAACAATGATTTTCCCAGCCAAACCCCCAGGCTTCCACATAGACCATGTAAACAAGTTCTTTTTGTTGTGGGAACCATCTGCCTTCTTCTTCACACCTGTTAAGCCGTCCTTGAAAAGTTTCCAGACTCTCACAAGCTTCAGTGGAACTGTAGAAGTTTCGTTTCACCAAACTAACCTGTTCGTAATCAATACCTCCCCTCCTTTACTCTAAGGATAAGTTGAAATGAAGAGGCCCATAGCTGCCAATGTTTCACTCTTGACACCAATAGAATCTCCAAGAGTCAGAGAAGATTGAATAGTTCACATCATCATCACCATCATGATGTTGGACACCTATCTTGAGTACCCTCTGCCAAGACTGAACTTTTAATTTAAATAAGCATTCATTATCACTACTTTGAGGGCTGTGAAGGATTTACAAGCACAGTACAAGACGACTTGAACTGTTTAACAGTCCGAGTCTAACCCTAATAAAATGTATTTATAAGTTTTGTAGTGTGCACTCAAATACCGGCGCACCGAGCCAAATTGACTTAGTCATCTCAGAAGCTTTTCCTCTGAAAAGCTCTTCGGGTTGTTATATTGTAAGGGAACGTAACAGCGTGGAGAAAGCAGGGAAACTACCCTAGCACCTTTGGGACAGGCAGATCTCATGCTAATAATAAGGAGCACCATTTGACAATATGAGAGCTTCGACCACTTGATGATAGCAATAGCAATAGCACTTCGACTTATATACCGCTTCACAGTGCTTCACAGCCCTCTCTAATCGGTTTACAGAGTCAGCCTCTTGCCCCCAACAATCTGGGTCCTCATTTTACCGACCTCGGAAGTACAGAAGGCTGAGTCAACCTTGAGCTGGTGAGATTCGAACTGCCAAATTGCAGGTAGCCGGCAGTCAGCAGAAGTAGCCTGCAGTACTGCACTCTAACCACTGCGCCACCATGGCTCAGTGATAGAAACCAGAAGCAGACATGAGTTAATCCAGGATTAACTTTCTTCCAAGAAATTTGGAGCAAATCCCTAGGAATCTTAAGCAACTTAAACAAGGCTGAGTTTCGCCCCCATCTTAATTAGGCTTCTGTTTGTACGGGCAGTTTGAGTCCAAGTCTCGTTTTTGGACCACAAGCTCAGAGATACAAATAGTCCTCTATTTACAACAGTTCGTTTAGTGACCGCTCGAAGTTAAAACAGCTCTGAAAAAAGTGCCTTATGACCGTTTTTCACACTTACGGCCGTTGCAGCATCCCCCACGGCCACGTGAGCAAAATTCAGAAGCTTGTCAACTGGCTCATATTTATGACGGTTGCAGTGTCCCCGGGGTCACGTGATCCCCTTTTGCGACCTTCCGACAAGCAAGGTCAATGGGGGAAGCCAGCTTCACTTAACAATCCTGTGAGCAACTTAACAACTGCAGTGATTCGCTTAACCACAGTGGCAAAATAAGGTTATAAAATGGGGTAAAATTCACTTAACAACTTTTTCACTTAGGAACAGACATTTTGGGCTCAATTGTGGCCGTAAGATGAGGACTCCCTGTATTTTATTCTGCAGTCTTCATCCACCTTTTTGAGTTACAGTTTTGTACCTACTGATCTTGGCTTAATTTGGAGGGGGGTCATAATGAAAAAAAGGGAAATTGAAGCCCCTGCTGCCATTTCTAAAATTAGGAAAGATACAGAGATGTATGTCATAAGTCCCTTAGTGATTTTCTGTCAGAGTAGGTCACCCTTCTATAACCTCACCTGTTGCAAATGATGGCCATCAAGTTATAGAAGTCTGAGGAGACCAATAGAGGTACTCCTTGACTTTCAATCATTCGTTAGTGACCAAAGTTACAACAGCTCTGAAAAAAAGCAACATGACCGTTTTTCACACTTACGACGGCTGCATCATCCCCGTGATCATGTGATCGAAATTCAGACACTTGGCAATTGGCTCATATTTATGACGGTTGCAGCGTCCCAAGGTCATGTGATCCCCTTTTGTGAACATCTAAGAAACAGGTTGCTTCTCTGCTTGATTAGTTTCCATCCATTGCTTCTGGTCCTGCCTTCAGGTGCTTTGGAGAATATGAATGAATAGAGTGAGCTGGAAGGGACCTTGGAGGTCTTCTAGTCCAGCCCCCTGCTCAAGCAGGAGACCCTACACCAGTGATGGCGAACCTTTTTTTGCTCGGGTGCCAAAAGGGCGCGTGCATACGTGCCCACACCCATAATTCAATGCCCTCCCCCCATGCATGCGCGCAAAAAAACCCCCATGCTGCCCCCCCCCACGCATACACGCAGGGCTCACTGAAGCCTCCGGAGCCTGTAGAGGGTGAAAAACGGATTCCAGCTGATTTTCGGCCTTCCGGAGGGCGGGGGGGGAGGTCATTTTCGCCTTCCCCAGGCTTCAGGAAAGCCTCCGGAGCCTGTGGATGGTGAAAAATGGACCCAACCTTTCCTGAAGCCTGGGAAGGGTGAAAAATGGCCCAATGGCCCAACCGGAAGTTCGTTTCTGAACTTCCGGTTGGGCCATTGGGTCCGTTTTTCGCCATCCACAGGCTCCGGAGGCTTTCCTGAAGCCTGGAGAAGGCAAAAACGACCTCCCCCCGCCCTCCGGAAGGCCGAAAATCAACTGGCCAGCATGCACATGCGTGCTGGAGCTGACATAGGGCAATGCCTCACATGCCCTCAGATATGGCTCCACATGCCACCTGTGGCATGCGTGCCATAGGTTCGCCATCACGGCCCTATACTATTTCAGATAGGTGGTTGTCCAGGCTTTTCTTAAAAATCTCCGGTGATGAAGGACCCACAACTTCTGGAGGCAAGCTGTGATGATGATTACCAAATAATTACCAAATAATTAAATGATGTTCATAGTTTTCCGCAGGACCTCCCGATCTCCAAATACTGCAGAAGTTTTGTTTTCATTTCTCCAGTGGCCCACTTTAAATCAGTAAATGTTTGCAGAATTCAACGTCCCCTTTTAGCCTTGCTTAGAAATGCCATTCCAAAGTGCTGTTTGTATGTTGCTACTGGAAAAGTTCACAGCTCTTCCAACGAACTGAGAAAACTTCAAGCCAACGGGGAAGTTGTGAGTACACATCAAGGAAGACCAAAGGCTTAACATGGAAGTTTACAGAAAACCCACTCACCCAGATCAATATTTACATTTTGATTCCCACCACCCACTGGAGCACAAAATGGGAGTCATCAGAACCTTATACCACCAAGCTGAAGGCCTACCTACCAGCAAAGATGGGAAAGAAAAAGAACAAAAACACATCAAGGAAGCCCTCAGAATGTGTGGCTATCCCAAGTGGGCCTCCATCAAATCTCAAAAAAGACCCTTACAGGAGCTCCTCTGTAACAGACAATGACGAGAACAATAAACGAAGCAACGTTGTCATTCCATACGTTGCAGGCATATCGGAAAAGCTCAGGAGAATCTTCGGCCAATATAACATACATGCACACTTCAAACCCCAGAATACACTAAGGCAGAAGCTTGTCCACCCCAAGGATAAAACACCCAGACACAAACTGAA
Organism: Thermophis baileyi; assembly: GCA_003457575.1. Classification (NCBI taxonomy): domain Eukaryota; kingdom Metazoa; phylum Chordata; class Lepidosauria; order Squamata; family Dipsadidae; genus Thermophis; species Thermophis baileyi. The sequence goes on along the minus strand of QLTV01003956.1, from coordinate 62,934 downwards.
CAACGTGATATATGCAGTACAATGCAGGGAGCCATGTGCAGATCTGTGCATTGGGGAAACAAAACAGCCACTTGATAAACACATGGCACAACATAGGAGAACAAACCCATCAGGACTAGATTCAGCAGTCCATCTGCATTTAAAAGACACAGGCCACTCTTTTGAAGACAACAAAGTCCGGCTTATTGTTATTGTGCCTGAGTCACTGCCTTGAGCTTTGGTTTGGTTTGGGCACCTTCTGCTGCAGTAGGACCATTTTTTGGCTCATTCAGTCTTAGGGAAGAGAAGGCCTCCAACATTTGGGAGGGTCTTCCTTTGGGAAGTCACTACTGAATTAAATATGATCCTAAAATGGTGGAAGGAGATTGAGGCTGGGCTCAATCTCCACATGTCCAATTTCTAAAGGTGCTTTTTCAACAGTTCCAAGAAGGCGCCACACCCATTTGCACTGATGACACAGATAAACCTCCAGGTGGCCTCAATGACTCTCTAAAAAGAATGCAAATGACCAGCTGTCTGCAATGAATATAAATCCTTCCATTCCCCACCATCCAGTCAGAGCTGAAGAAGCTTCTTGGATGAGAAGCGAAACGTCTTCAACAAAAAACCAGAAATGTTATACTTATGTATATTATCAAATACGTACTTGACAAAATAAATAAATAAATAAAATAAATAAATAAAGTCCAGTTGCCTCTTGAAAAAAAGCACCTTTGGGACAACCATGACCTGGATGACTGAGAATCTCCATAGACATTAACTCAATATTTGAGAAATGGCAGCACAGAATTTTCAGAAAGCAAGCACTACTGAATTGCAATTTGGGGCTCAGAATTCCCCGCAAACAAAATGTAGCACAGCAAGGAGAATGTTAAGGTGCTGTGAAGAAATTCTGGGAGTTTCAGTTGTGGACACTAAAGTCAAAAGGATTTTTGGAGTGGCAATGGGGAAAATACCTTCTAGATGCTTAGGAAAGATTTGATTACACCTTGTTCAAGGAAAGCTGAATTTTGTGTGTGTTTGCCACACAGCAATAGCAAGGAACATTATTATTGTTGTACGGGTAGTCCTCCACTTACTGCCACGCTTGAGCCCAAAATTTATGTTGCTAAGCGAAACATTTGTTAAGTGAGTTTTGCCCCATTTTATGACATTTCTTGCCTCAGTTGTTAAGCAAATCATTGCAGTTGATAAGTTAGTAACCCGGTTGTTAAGTGAATCTGGCTTCCCCATTGACTTTGCTCATCAGAAGGTCGCAAAAGGGGATCACGTGATCCCAGGGGGGGAGAACCGGGGAGGGGAGGGGAGGGGAGGGGAGGGGAGAGGAGAGGAGAGGAGAGGAGAGGAGAGGAGGAAAAGAAAAACAGAGTTGGAAGGGAGCTTGGAGGTCTTCTAGTCCAACCAGTTGGAAGGGACCTTGGAGGTCTTCTAGTCCAGACAAATGGTTGTCCAATATCTTCTTAAAAACTTCCAGTGTTGGTGCATTCACAACTTCCGGAGGCAAGTTGTTCCACAGATTAATTGTTCTGACTGTCAGAAAATGTTGTTGAGAACACAACTGAAGTAAGGAATAGGTTTCTAGAACCATACTCTTCACTGTCTTCCTTACATCTCTCTAAATATCTCCGCACAGATATCCCCCTTCAATCTTGATGCTGCCGGATCTTTCCATTCCTGCCAGCCACAGCAGACCGCAGCTTCACGTGTTGCCTAAAAGCAAAATACCATATTTGGCCAATCTCTGCCCCAGCTAAGCAAAAACTGGCCAAGAGGTTCCTGCAAGGAGAGAAAATGTTTAACCCTTCGTGTATAAATAATGTGACAAATTACCCGAGGAACATTTAAACACCGAGCTGTTGGAAAATTAAAGCAGGACGGACCAGGAGATTAGATCCAGCTATTAAGAGCAGGGCAGGACTAATAAATATCTAAAAAAATGATTCGTTTCGAGCCACGTGAGATGTAGAAAGCTGAGACTGCAGAGTTAAATGTTTGTTGGAATTATATTACTGAAAATAAAAAAAAAATTCTTTAATTTCACCCCTTTTGCTCTGATGATGTGTTTCTACACTGCATTTACGTGACGTGGTAAATTTGATTCATATAACCCTGGATGGGGAGTATTTATTTATTTATTTATTTATTTTTGTGTGTGTGTGTGTGTGTGTGTGTGTATTATAATTTGTCAAGCAGAAACAAAAACAGGAATAATATAAAAATACAATGACAGGGACCATAGGCACGTTAGTGCGCTTATGCACGCCCCCTCTACTTAAGTATGAAGTGAGGTCAGAGGTGGTATTCTGCCGGTTTGCACTGGTTCAGGCGAACTGGTAGTAGCGACCTGCGCACGCTCACATTTGCGAACCGGTAGGGAAAGTAAGTGAATACCACCTCTGAGTAAGGTCCACAGAAGTCAATTTGTGACTATGAAAAGCTTTGGGTGTTATGCAAATCCAGCTGTTTGTCAAATTTGTGTTGAAAGTGGTCAGGAAATGGGTTAATGTATTAACCAGGTTAATCACAAGGCATAAAAGCAGTTATCCTCACCCCTTCCCCATTCACTTGGCCCGGGGTTTTCTCCTCCCCGTCTGCCAAAAATGGTTAGCAAGACCTTTGCAACAGTTTGAAAAGCTGTTTTTACTACAAGTTGACTGCAGGAAAATTGCCTCGAATCCATATTAGGCAATACGTGACAGCCCATCGGAGATCCAAAAGTTCTGGCGTGATTTTCTTTTCAAAGTGGGCTCGTGTGCAGCTTTTTTTTTTTTTTTACTTTTTAACAACTGTTGTAAATCACTTGAGCTTTGTTTAAAAAAAGAGTTAAGATTGGCTCTTCTACTATAAAACATAGACAAGTGCAACTTTAAAATATATTGATGTGTTGATTAAGAAGATTTACAGGAAGTCCTCCACTTAAGACCACAACTGAGCCTGAAATTTCTGTTGTTAGAGCGAGACAGTTGTTAATGCTGCCCCATTTTGCGACCTTTCCTGCCACCGTTGTTAAGTGAATCACTGCCGTGGTTCAGTTAGTAACACAGTTGTTAAGTGAATCTGGCTTCCACACTAACTTTACTTGTCAGACGGTCGCAAAAGGGGATCACATAACATTGGGACACTGCAACCGTCATAAATATGAGCCAGTTGCCAAGCATCCAAATTTTGATCACGTGTCCATGGGGATGCTGCAACGGTTGTAAGTGTGAAAAACGGTCATAAGTCACTTTTGTCAGTGCCGTTGTAACTTCATTCTAAAGGAATGGTTGTTAAGTTACCTGTACTGGAAGAACTGGGAACCTAGTTAAATGATGGCTTCCTACAAATCTGTTGGAAGCCATCATTTAACTAAGTTCCCCGTTGTGCTATCTTTATTCCATGCTTTGGTTGTGCAAAGCAATAGCAATAGCACTTAGACTTTATACACCGCTTCAAAGTGCTGTATAGCCCTCTCTAAGCGTTCACAGAGTCAGCCTCTTGCCCCCAACAATCTGGGTCCTCATTTTACCCACCTCGGAAGGATGGAAGGCTGAGTCAACCTTGAACCTGGTGAGATTCGAACTCCTGGCAGTGGGCAGAATTAGCCTGCAATACTGCATTCTAACCACTTCGCCACCACGTCTCCTAGGGATACTACGGTTTTAGCCAGAACTGTTGGTTTTCTCACTTCTCTTTGTAAGAAGTCTATACTTAATGGCTGGTATTTTGGGCTAATACTATCCTGGCCTGTAAGTACAGAGAGAGATGCGACTGAAATCACTCATGGCTTCTCCAATGCTCCTAGCCCTTTTAAAAAAAAAATTCACCTGTATGAAATTCCAATTTATAGGGTGGAATTAGAAATTAAATGATGATGGGAAACTCCCTTCATTTTGGTAGATTTTTTTCTACTTGCTGTCCAGTATTAGCCTCTTGCACTTCAGGGGCAAGGAATGGTCTTTGCTACCAGCTCCAGTCTTCTAATACTTTTGAATTCAATAGCACTTATATACCGCTTCACAGTGCTTTACAGCACTCTCTAAGTGGATTTATGCAGTCAGTACTTTGTTGCCCCCAACAATCTGGGTCCTCATTTTACCGACCTCGGAAGGATGGAAGGCTGAGTCAACCTTGAGCCGGTCAGGATCGAACTGCTGACAGTCGGCAGAATTACCCCGCAATACTGCATTCTAACTACTGTGCCACCACGGCTCATGGTGCAACAGAATCTTTCTTTCACCCTGGAGTAGTTGGGATATTTGCAAATGAGGGTAGAGACAGGAAGCTTTGGGTCCTAACCTCCTTGGGTTATCCAAAAAAAAGTTATCCATGACCTCAGGGTACCTTACCAAGATTACACTATTGAGCAGTATAAAAATCCCCTGTGAACCTGTATCTTTGCTTGTTGTTTCGTAGGTACCATTAGCAGCGTTGACCATGGAGCCTTCCAACAACTCTACGGTGTCCCCCAACAACAGTGATATGTTCAACAAGTTTGTCCACCTGGACGGAGAGCTATCGGAGAGATTTCATACCTTGTGGATTGTCCTGGTAGTGATCAATACCATCATTTTCCTGATGGGCGTGGTGTTGAACTCGGTAGCTCTCTACGTCTTTTGCTTCCGCACCAAAACGAAAACCACCTCGGTCATCTACACCATCAATCTTATCATCACCGATCTGCTGGTGGGCTTCTCTTTACCCGTCCGGATCATTGTCCACTACAGTGCCAAGGACTGCCACACCTGTGCCCTCGTCCACATTTTCACCTACTTTGTCAACATGTACTGTAGCATCCTCTTCCTGACTTGTATCTGCATTGACCGGTACTTGGCTATTGTCCAGATAGAAGCTTCGCGCAAGTGGAGGAACCCCAACTATGCCAAAGTTATCTGTGCTTTTATCTGGACTTTCGCCACCGTCATCACCTTCTCCATCCTCATCATGGCCATGAAGTTCTCCTACTGCTGCATTGCGCAGATCCTGCCCTTGATGGTCTGCGAGTACTTCTTCCCCCTGATCGTCCTCACGTTCTTCACAACAAGGATCATGTGCGCGCTTTCCAAGCCCACCCTCATGCACCAGAGTCGGGAGAGGCGGATGCGAGCCGTGCAGCTCCTCATCACGGTTCTCATCATCTTCATGATCTGCTTCACCCCCTTCCACGTGCGCCAGCTGGCCATCGCCATCAACCCAGCCATGTCCTACGACCTCAGCTTGGTGGTTTACCACGTGACGGTCACCTTAAGCAGCCTCAACAGTTGCATGGATCCCATTGTCTACTGCTTTGTCACCAACAATTTCCAGTCCACCATGAAAAACATCTTCAGGAAGTCGGAGTTTGAGCAAGCCAGCGGGGAGGTCATCAGTGTCAACAAAGGGTCCGGTTCAAATGCACTCATGGTGTTTGCGAATGCGATAGGGAACCCCATGGGGTTGCCTTTGTCCAACAGCACCCCAAACTCCTAGACTTGAGTGGCCTACAAGGACAGAAAGGATGTCTGCTATTCCTTTCGGCTAAAACAATTTTTTTTCTAAACATCGTAGCTGGGTTCCAGAATTTTTCAAGCTCTCCAATGACACAGTCAAGTTTATTTATGGCAGCTGGTTTTGTCATCTGGGAAATTACTTGGATTGCATTTGGATTTTCCAAATTCCTAAGAGTTTCCCCAATTCAGGAATTTACAGAGAAAGGAACATGCACAGCGCCGTATTTTGCTAGCATAGAAAGCATAGAATAACAGAGTTGGAAGGGACTTCAGAGGTCATCTAGTCCAATCTCCTGCACAAGCAGGAGACCCTGTACCATTTCAGACAAGTGACTGTCCAGTCTCTTCTTGAAAGCCTCTGGTGATGGGGCACCCACGACTTCTGAAGGCAAGCCGTTCCATTGGTTGATTGTTCTCACCGTTAGGAAATTTTTCCTTGGTTCTAGGTTGCTTCTCTCCTTGGTTAGTGTCCATCCACTGTTTCTCATCTTACGTTTTGGTGCTTTGGAAAATAGTTTGACCCCCTCTTCTTTAGGGCAGCCCCTCAAATATTGGAATATTGCTATCATGAAACTTTGTTTTCACTAGATTAGACATACCCAATTCCCGCAATTGTTCTTGATATGTTTTAGCCTCCAGTCCCCTAATCATCTTGGTTGCTCTTCTCTGCACTCTTTCCAGAGCCTCAACGTATTTTTTTTTTATATTGTGGTGACCAAAATCGGATGCAGTATTCCACGTGTGGTCTTACTAAGGCTTTGTAAAGTGGTACTAATACTTGACGTGCTCTTGTATCTATTTATGATGATCTGCAGGACCAGGGCAGGGAGAAAATGGATTTTATAGTGCCTGTTCTTATACTTTGGACAAAAAGAGATGTAACCAAGCTTGCCTTTTGAAATGAGAATAATTCAGGATCACTGTCACTCCGGCAAATGGGGCTGGTCGTTTAAAAAGACTTGACACCTAACCCCACTGAATGCCAAAACCATGACAGTAATAAAAGAAACATCTACAGTTGTGATACACTGTACTTTGTGCTGTGAGAGAAATTTATTTCTCAGGAATGTTTCTGATTGCTGCGAAAAGGAACCTGGGATGGCCGAGCGAAATTAAATGCTGTATGGAGTTGAAAGTAAAATCCCAGCGGGCCATTTCAAATTCTTAAAAACAACAACAATGCCAACAAAGGAAGGGTAATTTTCAGTAAATCTGTTTTTAACTTTCCTTCCCTCCATGGGCCTTAGCAGCAGCTACCGTTCCAAAGAATAATCTGGCCTATTCTTTCAAATCTGGGTGGAAAATATTAATAGAAAAATAATGACAATAGAATAGAATAGAATAGAATAGAATAGAATAGAATAGAATAGAATAGAATAGAATAGAATAGAATAGAATAGAATAGAATAGAATAGAATAGAATATATTATAGGTTTTCGCTTTAAATTTACAGAAGCCTTCAGCAGAAGATTGTCTATTATTATTATTTTTTAAAAAGGGCTATATTTTACCTTTTCAGCTTTGCAGAATAGAATAGAATAGAATAATAGAATAGAATAGAATAGAATAGAATAGAATAGAATAGAATAGAATAGAATAGAATAGAATAGAATAGAATAGAATAGAATAGAATAGAATAGAATAGAATAGAATAGAATAACAGAGTTGGAAGGGACCTTGGAGGTCTTCTAGTCCAGCCCCCTGCTCAAGCACGAGACCCTATACCATTTCAGACAAGTGGCTGTCCAGTGTCTTTTTAAAAATCTCCAGTGATGAAGCACCCACAAAGTCTGAAGGTGTTTGGGGGTTCCACGAGCTGGGTGGCGCAAGAACCAATCAAAAAAATGAAATCCAGACTTATTGTGAGAAAGGAGATCCATTTATTCCCAAGAACAAAGAGATTTGTTTTGGGTGGGGTAGACAAATGGGGTCCAGAGGCTTGGTTTTAGGGGGAGGGGCTGGTCCCTTGGTGTGGATTTGGAAGGTGTGGTTTGTGTACGTGCTGGTTCCCTGGGTGTCCTTCCTGTTTAGATGTGAAGGTTGAGGTGCTCCAGTCCTGGGCTTTGATCCTGAGGTGCGTGGAAAATCCTCCAGAAAGGAAGATCAGCTTTAGATATGTAGATTCCTCCCTAGGTGTAGATTTATTTTGAGGGGATCTGGCTCCTTCCTTTGTCCTGAAGAGATTTCTGCCTCTCCGTGGAGCCAGTGAGATGCTAAAAGGTGTTCTGACCCAGCCTTCTCACGTAGCAATAAGACGTTTACTCACGAGTAAAACAACCCCCTTTTGATAACAGGGCAGTCACAGTCTTTTATTCACAGGGATAAACAAAAAAGCAAACGTAATTAGTCCCAACAAACCTGGGTTTATCCAAGAAATACGAATTGTTTGTATACTAGAAACCAACGGTTGTCTGTGACAACCGGCCACTCCCAAACCCCGCCTATTTATTTCCCAGCCAGGGAGGGGCTGGCTATCGTCTACGTCTGCTTTTCCCTGAGAGCCGGCTTATTGCTTTCCGTTGCTCTCCTCTCCTCTCCTCTCCTCTCCTCTCTGTGCATACACGCATCTGGGATGGGCCCCATCTGTTCCTCCTCCTCACTCAGCTCAGGCCCTGAAGACAGCTGCCTCTCCACCTGGGGGAGGACGGAAGGCCCCGTCTCTGTCTCTGTCTCTGTCTCTGTCTCTGATGCTGTTTCCTGATCATATTATTATCAATAGGGAATGTTCCCTATTCCTTCCAAAGGCTCCGAAGCTGGCCCAGGCCCTCCCCCCCACCTCCTCCTCGTCTGACTCTGCAGCTAGCTCTGCTGGCAGCCGATGGCCCACAACAAAAGTGAGGGGGGCCCTTTAACTTCTCAGGAATCTTGCAAGAGAAAAAGAGAAAATAAGGAATATTCAAGAACATAAACACACACAAAGAGAGAGAGGGTGGGGAGGGAG
>QLTV01003956.1:6016-18670 GCA_003457575.1 Thermophis baileyi | reverse complement strand
GGGATGGAGGGGTGTGGAGTGGAGTGGAGTGGAGTGGAGAATCGAATTGAATGGAATAGAATGGAATGGAATAGAATAGAATATAAAATAGAATAGAATAGGAATAGAAATAGAAATAGAAATAGAAATAGAAATAGAAATAGAATAGAATAGAATAGAATAGAATAGAATAGAATAGAATAGAATAGAATAGAATAGAATAGAATAGAATAGAACAGAACAACGGAGTTGGAAGGGACCTTGGAGGTCTTCTAGTCCTCCAGAAGTTGTGAATGCTCCAAAGCTTGAAGTTTTTAAGAAGAGATGGGACAACATTTGTCTGAAATGGGATAGGGCTTCCTGCCTGAGCAGGGGGATGGACTAGAAGACCTCCAAGGTCCCTTCCAACTCTGTTATCCTGTTGTAATTATTCTGTTTTGCCAACTTTCCTCCTTGCCTTGATTTTTATTCCTTTTAGAACTTAGCATTCCCTGTGGGCCAGGTTTGTCTCTCCAGCCACTTCCATTCCCTCCAGCGTCCTTAAGAGGGTGAACCCCAAACATCAATAACGCTGTTGTTGCAAATAAGGAAACCAACCAACCAACCCATCCATCAGTCAGAATGATTTGCACCCTGGGAGCTGCCGTTTCATGTCATAATCAGCCGAAACATCTTCATCCTTTATGCTGTCATGGCAACAGTTCCCAGCTTAAATGCTGCAAGCACTAATGAGCAAAAGGCAGGTTGGATGCTTGGCAGATCCAAAACAAGGTCAGGAATTGTATTTTAAGGGAAAAGAAAAAAAAACTGATGAGGGATCCAGGGAGGGGAAAAAAGAGAGATCCTTCCTGGAATCCTTTTACATCTTTTTAACTGTTTACTTAAGAGCAGGAATTTAATAACCATTGCTCTCAACCAGATTTGATCCCCTTTTGTGACCTTCTGACAAGCAACGTCAACGGGTGAAGCCGGATTCACGAAACAACCATGTTACTAACTTAACCCCGGCAGTGGCTCACTTAACAACGGTGGCGAGGAAGGTCGTAACACGGAGCAGCAGTCCCTTCACCAATGTCTTACTTAACAACAGCAATGTTGTGGTTGTGGTTGTGGTTGTGGTTGTGGTTGTAAGCGGTGGGCTACCTCTGTAATTTGAAATGTTCACATATTGAAATGCAGCTGAAATGTCCCCAAGGGGCTTGGTGTTTAAGGCGGGACTAGAACTCACCATCTCCTGGTTTCTACCCGGCTACCGTTTGCCACTTCTTCAAGTCTAGTCTCAAATACTGTATTGCCTAGCGGTTAGGGTTAACGGACTCCCATCAAATTCTAATGAGGTTCTAAGCCATGCAAGGTCAGCTGTCTCTACCCAGCCAAAGTATTTTCGTTTACCAAATGATTGCAATAAGCAATTATGCGAGCTTATCTCAGGTGCCAAATCGCATTGCTTCTTCAAAACCAGATAGCAGAACAGTCTCATGTTGATAACCTTACAACTGTCCTCCTGAGTTTCTCAACGAATTTATCAATCCATGGTCTCGCATGCATTCAAAATGTAGGCTGGACTCTATTAGAAACAAGCTTTTGTCCCAGAGCATCCCAGCCTTACCCATTGAAATAAATGGCTTTCTTCTCTCTTGCTTCTTCAGAGGCCTTGGAGGCCTTTTAGAACTTTATTTAGTGTACTAGAGAACTTGTACCCTATTAGCTCATCATTTAGAGATGTTTCCTTACCTAAACAGAGAAAGAGAATGTCCAACGGTAGACAAAAAAGCAGAGGTTGCTGGAATGACTTTCGACTTCCTGCTGCTTCCCCATTGAGTTTCTTTATGGAAAAGAGGCAGACGGCATTGGAAATTCCTTCCTTCCTTCCTTCCTTCCTTCCTTCCTTCCTTCCTTCCTTCCTTCCTTCCTTCCTTTCTTCTTCTCTTCTTTCTTTCTTTTTCCTTTCTTCCTCTTTTTTCTCCCTCTCCCTTCCCCCCCACTTCCTTTTTTCTTTCCCATTTTTGTCTCTTCATTCCTTCCTTTCTTTCCCATTCTTCCTTCTTTCTTTCCTCTCTCTCTGTACCTTCCTTCCCTCCCTTCTTTCCATCTCCTTTCTCTCTCCCTATTTCTTTCTTTCCTTCCTTCCTTCTCTCCTTTCTTCCTCCCTTTTTTTCTCCCTCTCCCTCTCCCTTCCCTCTCAATTCCTTTTTTCTTTCTTTCTTGTTTTTGTCTCTTCCTTTCTTTCTTTCCCATTCTTTATTTCCTTTCTCTCTGTCTCATTTTCTTTTGTTTATTTTTTCCTTCTTTCTTTCTTCTCTGTCCCTTCCTTCCTCCTTCCCTCCCTTCTTTCCATCTCCTTCCGCTCTCCCTATTTCCTTCCTTCCTTCCTTCCTCTCTGCCTCTCTCCCTTCCATTTCCTCCTTTCCTCCCTCCTTCCTTCCTCCCTCCTTCCCTATTTCCTTCCTTCTTCCATTCCATTCCATTCCCTCCCTCCTTCCCTATTTCCTTCCTTCCTTCTTCCATCCATTCCATTCCATTCCATTCCTCCTTCCCTCCCTTCCTTCCTTCCAGTATTGGCTGCTAGCAATGCCTGGACATACCCCTACACTTTTCTTGGCAAGGTTTTTAAAAAATGGCTTGCCTTGCTTTCTTTTTCCTAGGGCTAAGGGGGAGTAACTGGCCCCAAATCACCCAGCTGAGTTTCTGTCTAAGACGGGACTAGAACTCAGGGTCTCCCAGTTCGTAGACTGGTGCCTTCACCCCTGCACCAAACTGGCCCTCTCTTTCCCCCATAGGGAGCACCCCAATTGTATTGAAGTGGTTTTCCAGAAATGACATATCCGGCTGGTGCTTTGAACTGTTGAAGTTTTCCAAGACCTGGAACCGTTCTTGAACGTAGTATGGAATCTGGACCTTCTAGCCAAATTGTGAGTCTCACTACTATGGTCCCCCCCCTTTTTTTAGCTGGTCTGAAGAATTTCGGGAAAAAGTCTCTTCTGACCGCGAGCTCTCTTTTTCTGAGCATAAAGCATAATACTTTGACTCTTCTCTATTGGAATCTCCTGATTTATTCCATCCCATTTCTAAGTGATGCCTCTTCTATTCTCCTGGCAAAGAAACAAATATTAGCAAAATGTGACATTCATAAAATGTGAATGCCTCTACTCAATTCAGAAATCCTGGACAGGGTGAAGGGATTTGCCCTAAAGGAAACTGATTATCAATAAAAGTGAATTTGTTTGTCCATGAAAAGGCCCGTTTCTTCCTTAAAAGACATTATTTGGGAAATGCCTTTGAAGTATTTATCAAACAACAATGACTAACATTTCCTGGTCACACTTTTGCAGTTTCTTCAGCCTTTTCAAACTAACTTTCTCCTTGGACAGCAGGCCAGATTTTTTTCTCTCTCATAGAACATGGAATAATAAGAGTTGGAAGGGACCTTGGAGGTCCTGTAGTCCAACCCTCTGCTCGAGCAGGAGGCCCTATGCCATTTGCAAAAGTGGCGAATATCTGTAGCTTGGGTGTAGGACAAGGGTGAAGGGTCGTTCTCCGAGATTATGGGTTGGTTTCTGAACATTTCGTTACGAAGCCCTTATAAATAGATATCCCCTAAACTCCGCTGAAGACATTACCTAACCTGGTAATAAAATGTTTGGAAACCAACCAGGGGTAGCATTCACATAATTTACCTACCGGTTCGCCCAGGAGCACCAAAAATGTGAGCGCGCGTGAGCGCACGCTTCACTCGCGCGCGCCTCATCCATGCATGCACATAACCTTCCACGCATGCGCTTGGCAAGAACACGCTGCTTGAAAACGTGGCAGCACTCAAAGACCGCTCTCGGTGTCAGCGCTGGTAAGCTGAGTTGTTGTTGACCAGGATGATATAAGGCAGCGGTTCTCAACCTGTGGGTCGCGACCCCTTTGGGGGTCGAACGACCTTTTCACAGGGGTCGCCCCGCGTGCTAGCCCGCCATCTTGGAAATGCTCCCAGTTTGGCCGTGCCTGCGGGTCGCCGGACAGCCGGTAGCCACGGAAGCGGGAGACTTCACCCTCCCGCCCGGACACCGCCATTTGAGTTCTTTTACCCTCTGTGCATGCGCAGAACGCTTTGCGCATGCGCAGAGGGTAAAAGAACTCAAATAGTGGCATCCGGGTGGGTGGGCGGCGCCTCGCGCTACCTTGGTGACCGGCTCTACGGTGACCGACAGGTACGAGCGAACCAGGAGCATTTCATCCCTGCTCATTCCCCAGGTGTGCCTTGTGAAGATGGGTGGGGCACTCTTCTCCCGCGTAGCCTGCTCAGTCTCATTGTCCTCCACCTCCTGTGGGGGCCCAGGCAAGACTGAGAGGGGGGATCTGGAGGTCTTCAGTAGAGGAAGGTGAGATGAGGGCTAGTGCCAAAGCCTTGTCCACCAGAGGAGTCTCATCGTCGATCTCAGGCCACTCAGAGGACCACCCAGACAGTGGCACAGGTTGCCCGGAGCCATGGGCAGCAAAGGGCAAGCGCCCAGCCTGGCTCTTGAGCTCCCAGGGCACCAGACCCCACAGCCCAGCCCAGCCCAGCCCCGCTTCCCTGAGGGGGTGCCCAGCCACGCTTACTTCCTCCTTGCGGCTGCTGCTGCTGTGCTTATTTTCCCTGGGCAGGTTGCTCATGGTGGGTGTGGGAGGGCAAAGTGCGTGGGTCAGAGGGGGGCTCACTCCCTCTCCATGTGAGGAGACCTGGCTTTGTAAGCAAAGTATCCTCAGCAATAGAATGGGATACCACCAGGAGAGGCCAGGAGGAGGGGGCAAGGGGATAGCAAAAGGGCAGCAGGGCTGCTGGTGACCTAAGGCAGGACTTCCTTCAGACCCTCCCTCTCATTATAATCTCCTTCCTTCCTTCCTTCCTTCCTTCCTTCCTTCCTTCCTTCCTTCCTTCCTTCCTTCCTTCCTTCCTTCCTTCCTTCCTTCCTTCCTTCCTCGGCCTCCCTGAGCTCCGTTTTCATTGACAGAGGCACCGCGGGCCTGACCTTTGCTGTTTCCAGAGTGGCCCCACGGGCCACATCTAAGCACCCTGCGGGCTGGATCCAGACCCCCAGGCCTTGAGTTTGACACCCCTGGATTAGAAGATCTCCAAGGTCCTTTCCAGCTCTATGATTCTATGGTTCTATGCCTGGCACAGAAACGTTCACCACCTTCCAAGCCCCCGAGCAAAGTGCTCAGCATTGGTAACCTGGACTCTTTCTCAACCTTGTCTTGTCTTTTACAAATTCCCCATGGCTGGCTGGGGAATTCTGGGAGTTGAAGTCCACACGGCTTCCAGCTCCCACGGTTGAGAAACCCTGATACGTACAAGCTGACTTGGGGCCATAATGGAGCGTCTCCAAGACAAACGATTCCTTTGTAAAGTCTGAAGAGCTTGAATTGAGAGGACAGGATCCCATGCAAATAATCGGAGTGCCATCCCGTGAACGGATTGCCTATTTTATTTATTTTATTTATTTATTTTATTTATTTATTTTGTCAAGCATGTATATGATTACAGGTAAAGTATAAATATTAATGTGAGTATATAATAAGTACAAACATAGTTTGAGTACATATTTTTCGAGTACATATTTTTCGAATACATGGGGACTTTAGCACAGGGACGGTAGGCACGCTGGTGCACTTATGCACGCCCCTTACAGACCTCTTAGGAATGGGGTGAGGTCAATGGTAGTCAGTTTAAGGTTAAAGATTTGGGGGTTTGGGGAAGAAACTACAGAGTCGGGTAATGTATTCCAGGCATTGACCACTCTGTTACTGAAGCCGTATTTACGGTTTACATAAAGTTTGTATCTATTGTGAGCTCGTGTATTGTTTCGGTTGAAGCTGAAGTAGTCATTGACAGGTAGGACATTGTAGCATATAATTTTGTGTGCTACACTTAGGTCAGATCGAAGGCGGCGTAGTTCTAAGTTTTCTAGGCCCAAAATTTCAAGTCTGGTGGCATAAGGTATTCTGTTGCAAATGGAGGAGTGTAGTACTCTTCTCGTGAAATATCTCTGGACATTCTCAATTGTATTAATGTCCGATATGTAGTGTGGGTTCCAGACAGATGAGCTGTATTCGAGAATTGGTCTAGCAAATGTTTTATATGCTCTAGTTAGAAGTACAATATTACCAGAGAAGAAGCTACGCAAGATTTCTAACCCAATCCGACCCTTGGTTGCCATGGTTATCATTTTGTGAGAATTATCTGGCAGGAATACGCCGGGGTTGCTTTTCTGCTTAATGGTGTTTCTTGGCTGATAAAAGTTTCCATCTCTTAAAGCCTCCCACAGCAGGGCTGACCCGGAGTCTGAACGATATCACGGAGCCCTGTCCTTTCACAGGCCATTTTTAGAACGCCTTGGATGTGCGTGGAAGGAATCGAAAAGGCAGAGGGTTTGATCGTGATTTCCCAGCAGAGGTCTTCTCCATCGCTTCTGCTGGGAGCTGGGGCAAGTCAGGCGAGCCATCTCTCCATTTTTAGTCATTGCACCGAAGGAGAAACTTTATATATTAGCTGCAGTTCTGCAGTCGCCACCATTGTTTCTTACAGCCTTGTAGCTTCGTAGTTATGGTCCATTCTTTAAAAAGAACTAGGGGTGACATGATAGCAGTATTCCAGTATTTGAGGGGCTGCCCCAAAGAAGAGGAGGGGGTCAACTTATTTTCCAAAGCACCAGAGGGCAGGACAAGAAACAATGGATGGAAACTAATCAAGGAGAGAAGCAACCTGGAATTAAGTAGAAACTTCCTAACAGTGAGGACAATTAACCAGATTAATACAGATTAACAGAGTTGGAAGGGACCTTATAGATCATTTAGTCCAACCCCCCGCTCAAGCAGGAGACCCTACACCATTTCTGACAAATGGCAGTCCAATCTCTTCTTGAAAGTCTCAAGTGATGAAGCTCCCACAACTTCCGAAGGCAACTTCTGTTCCGTTGGTTGATTGTTCTCACTGTCAGAAAGTTCCTCCTTGTTTCTAGGTTGAATCTCTCCTTGATCAGTTTCCATCCATTATTCCTTGTCTGGCCTTCGGGTGCTTTGGAAAATAGCTTGACCCCTTCCTCTCTGTGGCAGCCCCTCAAATATTGGAAGACTGCTATGTCATCTCCCCTGGTCCTTCTCTTCACTAGACTAGCCATGCCCAGTTCCTGTAACCGTTCTTCATATGTTTTAGCCTCCAGTCCCCTAATCATCCTGGTTGCTCTTCTCTGCGCTCTTTCTAGAGTCTCAACTTCTTTTTTTATATTGTGGTGACCAAAATTGGATGCAGTACTCCAAGTGTGGTCTTACCAAGATATTACAAAGTGTTAGCACTTCATGTGATTTTGAATACTGCTATCATGTCGCCCCTAATTCTTCTTTTCTTTTCTCTTTTCTCTTTCCTTCTTCCATATTCTTCTCCAACCCCTGGCCTACATTAAAGCGCTGACATCTTGAAAGTCTACTAATGTTTCCCTCTCCCCCATCTGACACCAAAGTGAATCAAGATGGAACTGTCTTGAGTTTCTTTCTCACAGTTTCCACCTTCCTGGACTCAGCTGGCTGTTTCTCCTCCCGTGATGGTTCAGCCAAGGCTACCTCCACATTCCTGTACAAATTCTTATACTCCATCTAATCCTTCCCATCCCAATCATTCAGCTACCGTCTCATCATTTGGAAATTGGAGAAAAGGGTTTAGGTCAGAGGTGGTATTCTGCCGGTTCAGGCTGGTTTGGGCAAACCGGTAGCGGCGATCTGCGGGTGGGCCTGCCCACCCGCCCTGGCTTTATGTTGTCGTATTTATGCATGTTTTGAAGCCGCTCGCATGCGTGCAAAGCACATGCGTGGAAGGTCGCACGCTTGCGCGGATGGGATGCATGCGAGCGAAGCGACCCCGCGCATGTGCGTGCTCACATTTGCAAACCGGTAGGGAAGGTAAATGAATACCACCTCTGGTTTAGGCTGATTGTTCCCATTTGTGAGTTAAAACAACTTATTCCCCCAATGAACAAAACAACGTAGCATGAATCTGTTGTGTATGCACCACATTTCTGGGGGTGGGGATCCTTCTAATGACCCCTGTACAGATAGCAATAGCACTTAGACGTATATACCGCTTTACAGTGCTTTACAGCCCTCTCTAAGCGGTTTAGTGACCATTCGAAGTTACGATGACACTGAAAAAAGTGACTTATGACCGTTTTTCACACTTAAGACCATTGCAACATCCCCATGATCCCATGATCAAAATTTGAATGCTTGGCATCTGGCTCATATTTATGACGGTTGCACTGTCCCAGAGTCACATGATCCCCTTTGGCAACCTTCCGACGAGCAAAGTCAACGGGGAAGCCAGATTCACTTAACAACCGGGTTACTACCTTAACAACGGCAGAGATTCACTTCACAACGGTGGCAAGAAGGGTCGTAAAATGGGGTGAAACTCACTTCACAGATTTGTCGCTTAGCAACCAAAATTTTGGGCTCAGTTGTAGTCGTAAGTCGAGGACTACCTGCATACGAGAGCATTCACAGCAAACCATGAGGGTTGCCACAGTGATGACACACTTGGAATGATGCATCTTGTCATTTGTGCGTGTCTCATACCCAAAGACGCACACGCCTTATAGATGTGTGCATGTGGATGGAAAGAGCTCAGGACTGGTTTTCTAAGGAAAAATATTACCCACAGCAGATTTCCAACACAGCAATCGCATTTCCTTTTAGGGACTGGCAAGCACGCCAGTGAATATCTTCTTGCCCTCTTTTTTTGTTGATTTTGGTCTTTTTTTCTTTTCATTTTAACAGGAAGAGAAGGTGGCTCTTTTCCCATTTGGCATCAGCTGTGAATAATATTGCTGTTGGCTCGATCAGACTGGTACTAATGGGAACCAGCAACCAGTAAAAAAAAAAAAGGATGTTGAGACTCTGGAAAATGTGCAGAGAAGAGCAACAAAGATGATTAGGGGGCTGGGGGTGTAAAACATATGAAGAACGGTTGCAGGAATTGGGTATCTCTAGTTTAACGAAAAGAAGGACTAGGGGAGACTTGATAGCAGTCTTCCAATATCTCAGGGGTTGCCACAAAGAAGAGGGGGTCAAGCTATTCTCCAAAGCACCTGAAGGCAGGACAAGAAGCAATGGGTGGAAACTAATCCAGGAGAGAACCAACCTAGAACTAAGGAAAAAATTCCTGATAGTGACGACAATTAATCAGTGGAATAGCTTATGCACAACTTCTGAAGGCAAGTTGTTCCACTGTTGATTGTTCTTAATGTCAGGAAATTTCTCCTTATTTCCAGGTTGCTTCTCTCTTTGTTCAGTTTCTATCCATGGCTTCTTGACTTGCCTTCAGGTGCTTTGGAGAATAGGTTGACCCCCCTCTTCTTTGTGGCAACCCCTCAAATATTGAAACACTGCTATCATGTCTCCCCTAGTCCTTCCTTTCACTAGACTGGCCATGCCCAGCTCCTGCAACTGTTCTTCATGTTTTAGCCTCCAGGCCCCTAATCATCCTGGTTGCTCTTCTCTGCGCTCTTTCTAGAGTCTCAACTTCTTTTTTTTATATTGTGGTGACCAAAATTGGATGCAGTATTCCAAGTGTGGTCTTACCAAGATATTATAAAGTGTTAGCACTTCATGTGATTTTGATTCTATGCCTCTGTTAATGCAGCCTTGCTGTCAATGTTCCGACCGATGCCCGCCATGCTTCAAAAGAAATCCAGTTATTTATTAGGAGCTTCATGTCAGCATGTTCCAAGTGGAGCCAACTCTGACCTCATTTAATTCACGCCCCGGCTCTGTTTCCCCCTCCCCCCAAGGTGTGTCATCAGTCACATTCCCCAACGAAGCAATTTCGTGGGTTGTAGAGTCCCTCCCTCCGGCCACTGCGGGTCTCCGTGGAGATGGCCTTGACATAGAGATGGCTGGAATGTGCTTTTGTTTTGACTGAAGTGCGATTCCCTCGCTGCAGCTGCGAGGCTCGGTTCCCCATCCCCCCCCCGCGCCTATGGCAACTCAAGAGCAGGTCAGGAATGCTTCGCAAGTTGACACTAGGATTGTGTTGGCTTTTTTGGCAGCTGCAGCACACTGCTGGCTCATATTTAAGTGATTGTCCACTTGGACTCCAAGATCCCTCTCACAGTTATGGCCGTTGAGAGGGATCTTGGATGTTTGTCACTGAAACTGTAGTCCCTCTTCTGCAGTCTCATCATTTGGAAGATCATCCAAAGCTCTGAAATTCTTGGTCCCTTAAAACATCTTCAGAGCCAAACCACAGGAGTGAAACAAAATGCCCTATAGATGCTTGATTTGTAAGCCCAGCCAAATGTTGAGCATCCTTTGTCTTTAGCAAGATGCCCAATTTGAAGTTGCCAATTGCTGATCCCTCCCACATCCACAATTCTAGGATTCTGGTGTCTTTTTCAGCTCTGACTGGATGGTGGGGAACGGAAAGATTGATACTCCTTGCAGACAGCTGGTCATTTGCATCCTTTTTAAAGAGTCGTTGAGGCCACTTGGAGGTTTATCTGTGTCTTGGTGGCCTCAATGACTCTCTAAAAGAATGCAAATGACCAGCTGTCTGCAAGGAATATAAACCCTCCATTCCCCCCCCCCCCCGCGCCATCCAGTCAGAGCAGAAGAAGTTTCTTGGATGAGAAGGGAAACATCTTCAAAGAAAAACCAGAAAGTCCAGTTGCCGTTTGAAAAAAAGCACCTTTGGGACAATTCTGGGAAGGAACTCAGCCTAAGAGACAGCAGTGATTCAGTCATTCTTTGAACGTCCAAAGCTGGAGATAGACTTCAGCCCGAGTTCCCCAACTTCATTCCAACATACCATCTGCTTTTTTTTTTTTTTGATCCCCAAAAGCAACTCTCAAATATACTTGAGGCATAACAATAGGTGAAGGCATATCTGATTGTTCCTTTATCTTGCTGAGTGGGCCAATCTACAAATGTACTGAAGGATTTTGCTGTTGCCATAGTAACTAGTGTCGTTGCACAGGGGATTGCGATGTTGCGAGTGTGGTCTCTATCTGTCTGTCTGTCTGTCTGTCTATCGTCTGTCTGTCTGTCTATCATCTGTCTGTCTGTCTATCATCTATCTATCTGTCTTTCTATTATCTATCTATCTGTCTGTCTGTCTGTCTGTCTGTGTCTATCATCTATCTATCTATCTATCTATCTATCTATCTATCTATCTATCTATCTATCTATCTATCTATCTATCTATCTATCTATCTTATCTATTCTATCTATCTATCTATCTATCTATCTATCTATCTATCTATCTATCTATCTATCTATCTATCTATCTATCTATCTATCTATCTATCTATCTATGTCTGCCTGCCTGCCTGCCTGCCTGTCTATCATCTGTCTGTCTGGTCTGTCTGTCTGTCTGTCTGTCTGTCTGTCTGTCTGTCTGTCTGTCTATCATCTGTCTGTCTGTCTGCTATCTGTCTTGCCTGCCTGCCTGCCTGCCTGCCTGCCTGCCTGCCTGCCTGCATCTATCTATCTATCTATCTATCTATCTATCTATCTATCTATCTATCTATCTTCTTGACGAATGGATCTTGTCTTTTTATGTACACTGAGAGCATATGCACCAAAGACAAATTCCTTGCGTGTCCAATCACACTTGGCCAATAAAGAATTCTATCATCATCATCATCTACATCTATCAAGTCTCTTCTATCTGTTTCTTTTCTATCCTATCATCTATCTTCTATCATCTATCTGTCTCTGTCTGTCTATTTGTCTATTTGTCTCTTTATCTCTCTCTCTCTCTCTCTCTCTCTCTCTCTCTCTCTATCTATCTATCTATCTATCTATCTCTCTGTCTGTCTGTCTCTCTGTCTCTCTGTCTGTCTGTCTGTCTGTCTGTCATCTATCTCCATCATTATCTATCTGAAATCCTTGAAAACTTCTCTGTTTTCCAATTCCTGTTTTTTCCTGTTTATTTTTTTTTTAAATTTTGTTTTACCTATTATCTGCCTTCTGTCTCCTGGGTGGGTGAAACGATCCTACAAATTAAATCAAAATCATAACAGTCGTATCTCTCAACACCCAAGTCGATATGCCTGGACCGTGGTTAAACCGAATGCCAGTAAAGGCGTTCACTGCGGATTTGCTGATTCCCCCCCCCACACCCCAGTTCAGAATTACAGGGCCCCCTGCCAAACCACAAACTTTGATAGTAACAACTGCAAAACTTTTGCTGCGGGCATGAAATGAGTCCTTTGACAGTTGACTAACAGTGTTTGCAAAGCCTGCTCATCCCCAGTCCTCTTTTGCTGGGTCTTAAAATAGCCTGCTTGTACTTCGTTTTAACAACTTAGCCTGGTCCCCCGAGAACAGTTCAACGGGATGGAAAAATCAAAATGCTTCCAGAAGAGACTTGGGGGCTTTGACGGTTGGAATCCCAGCGCTTCATTCTTGGAATGGTCTGTGGTTCTGCAAACGGCTTCTACTGGGAGGGCCCTCCTTTTTTTTTTTTCTTGTCCTTACTTCAAAATTCAGTATTAATCCCATTAACCCGGAGATATCCTTGAAGGATCTATCGATTCTACTGCAGCCACTGAAGGTTCTCCCCTCCTTAGCTGGCTTATTTGTTTGTCTGGGTCTATTTGCTGTCTGTCTGTCTGTCTGTCTGTCTATATCTAGCTGTCTGTCTATCTGCCTATC
>QLTV01003938.1:44167-61753 GCA_003457575.1 Thermophis baileyi | reverse complement strand
ATAGAATAGAATAGAATAGAATAATAGAATAGAATAGAATAGAATAGAATTCTTTATTGGCCAAGTGTGATTGGACACACAAGGAATTTGGTACACAAGCTCACAGTGTACATATTATCAGTAATAGGTCAGTAGATCAAGGCTACAAAGTAAGGGTAGCCCTTAAACAAAAAATCCAGATTAGCCTTCTCCAATTTTATAAATAGAATTATGATTACAATTTCTTGTAAAGGAAGAGGGAAGAAATGCAGTGTGTGATCTAGTTCTGCAATCAATGGGATAGCCTCTGTCTCATGTGTTGATGACAAATTGGGACTCTCGTTGGAATACTTTTTTTTGACAATGATTAATAGATTTACAATAAGCATGGATCACAATTATTATGTCATTTAATTGGTTTATGTCTAACCAGCCAGTCACATAATTATATAATTTTCTCCTTCACCAGTGTTGTTCTGTTGTGCAATGTAAGAAAAAAATGCAATGCAGACTTTTTCAAATATGTACAGTATTTAGTCTATTTTAAAATTTAAAATCTTTATTTTTGCAAGAAAACCATCTTTAATCGTTTTTGAGTTTCAAAATTTTATTCATTTATCGAAACATAAAATACAGAAAACCACCTTTAATCTTAAAAATCAGAAAACAAAAAAATATTAGAAGGATAAATTAAAAATTTCAAAAAGATGGAAAACAAAAAAATAATAATCTACTGTATCTTATATTTTATACTTATCAATAGTTACCGTACTAGTATGTCAATGAACTCACTACAGGTAGTCCTCGATTACGACCATAATTGAGCCCAAAATCTCTGTTGCTAAGTGAGACAAAAGCTGTTAAGTGAATTTTGCCTTTCTTGCCACAGTTGTTAAGTGAATCACTGCAGTTGTTAATAACATGGATGTTAAGTGAATCTGGCTTCCTCATTGACTTTGCTTGTCAGAAGGTAACAAAAGGGGATCATGTGATGCCAGGACATTGCAAATGTCATAAATATGAATCAGTTGCCAAGTGTCTGAATATTGATCACATGACCATGGGGGTGCTGCAAGTCGTGTGAAAAATGGTCATAAGTCACGTTTTTCGGGGCTGTTGCAACTTCGCACGGTCACTGTTGTAAGTCAAGGAGTACCTATATTATAATTTGAACCATACAAGGCATTCTTAGTAAGATACCATATAATTTTTGCCTGAGTAACACATATTGTTGCATCCTCTGACTGGTTGAAAATTCTGCCTTTTCCAAAACATAAATGTGTAATTAGCATATTATTAAACCGAACATTAGGAGCGTGCTCCGAAATCATCCAAGCATTTACATCATACGCTTTCAGTTTCAGAAAAATCAGATAGCGAGAAATAACTTACGGTACATAGAAACAGCTACAGAGTAAGGATGCAATGAAAATGTATTCAAGTGAGGAAGAATTCACAGAGTGCCATTTTGTTCACTTCATTAAATTCACGTGCAAAACTTTGCCCATATTATGGATCTCAGAGGGCCACTTGAGTGGGGAAGAGGTTATGATCTAGAAAGGAGACCAAGATTTGACTCAGATCCTCTGCAATTATTACATAACTTTTTGATCACTGAAAATAATTAATTTACTGTACAGGTGGTCCTTGACATATGGCCACAATTTGGTTGTTAGGGGTTAGGGTTTTCCATTGCTAAGTGAGGCGGTTGTTAAGTGAATCATGCCCAATTCTACGACCTTTTGTGCCACAGTGAATAAGCGAATTACTGCAGTTATTAAGTGAACCACACAGTCACTAAGCAAATCCAGGCTCCCCCATTGAGTGTGCTTGTTGGAAGCTAGCTGGAAGGGTCGCAAAATGGTGATTACATGTCATCAACCCAGGATCCTGTAATCATTGTAAACAAATGCTATTGCCAAGCACTCAAATTTTGGGCACATAAATGCGAGGACTGGTTGTAAGTCACTTCAATCAGAACCGAGCTGGAAGGGACCTTGGAGATCCTCTACTCCAACCCCTTGCTCAAGCAGGAAAAAGGATCGTTGTAACTTTGGACGCTCGTTAAATAAATGGTTGTAAATCCAGGATTGCCTGTATGTATTTCAGTGGAACGACTTGCCTCCAGAAGTTGTGGATGCTCCAACACCGGAGGTTTTGAAGAAGAGATTGGACAGCCATTTGTCTGAAATGGTATAGGGTTTCCTGCCTGAGCAGGGGGTTGGACTAGAAGACCTCCAAGGTCCCTTCCAAGTCTGTTATTCTGTTAGATAATCTGTGATTGGTTCATATAAACTCAGTAGCACGAGTTGATTTCTCCAAAGTTTGCTATAAAAATTTATAAAATAATCAGGTTAGCTTAGGGTTCAGTATATCCTTTAAATCTGGATAATGATAATGATAATGATAATGATAATGATAATGATAATCGGCTGTATATTAAACATACCTGTCTTCAGAACTCCCTGAAAGTGCAGCTTCTGTGATACATCAGCTTGAGGAGGAAGAAGATGCCATCCACCAATGATAATAATGATAATGATAATGATAATGATGTAATAACAAGAGGAACAAAGAGGATCAATTGTTTAGACAGTTTTTATTTTTAACTGTCACTATGTTCCACTCTTCTTTCTCAAAAGGGGGAAATAATTCCAAAATAATTTGGTTGTTTCTTTCCTCCTCTTTTGGGAAAAACAAAACTAAACCCTCAAAGCATTTGATTTCTCCTTCTGGATTGTCTAATTCCTCTCTTCTGTCCAACAACCCCCCCTCCCCATTTTTCAATGTCCTAATCTTTTCCCAACTAGCCAGTTTCAAAGTAATCCTTCTCCCCAAATCTAAATACTAGGATCTCAAATCACTTTTCCAGTAACTTTTGCAGCTGGATCCTCTCAGCTTCTCTAGGAAGTTGGGATTTTTTTTTATTTATTTTTTTTGCACTCTAACCGGCGACGAAGTCACTGGGTTTTTCCCGCCCATCTACTTGGCATAGGAAGCAGACTTCTGGAGCAATTCAGGACCTGGGATTTCCCTGTGAAAACCTCAGATGTCACCGTGAACTCGCTTACCTTTTTGTTGTTACCTTCTCCAGATCCTGTTTGAACATTCAAAAAAAGCTCCACAGGGGCTTTTCCAGATATGTTTTTTAGGTTTTATGGGGAAGAAAAAAAATGTGCATTAGTCATCTGTGGCATAGGTTGCCTTCTTATGTTTCTTTCCAGACTACGCTTACAATTTTATAACCCCGAGGCGGCTGGTGTTTGCTGATACTGTTACGTAAATGTCTTAGGGGCTCCTTGGATTTTGCCTGTTCTGTGTAGGGTAAGGATGAATGTGCAGATATTTTAAACGAGTGTTTTACATATGAATCACTCCATTTTATTTAACGGATTATAGGATGGGTGGGAAACGAAAGGGTTAGCTCTTGTTCCTTGAAACAGATTTGCCTGGCTTCCTTGTTAGATTGATTTTTTTAAAAAAATAGTGACATTTTCACTTGGGGTGATACCTTTTATGGATTTATTACACCGATATCCTGTTTCATGGGAACTCACAGGAATTCCCCATCCCCTGTCTGTAAAAAGATTAATGTCTGTAAAAAGATGAGGAAGGGGCTTTGATCACATAATTGTAGCCAACATCTTGACTTTTTTGACCTACTCCCTTCGGATCCCTCTCTTTTCTTTACTGGAGTATGAGGAATGCTCCCCTTTCTGATTTTATCCTCACAACTACCTTGCGAGGCAGGGAGAGATCGAGGGAAAAACTTCCGGGTTGAGGAGAAATTTAATCTTTCCGCCTCCTTCCCTTGTTCTAGGCCAGGGGTCTGCAACCTTGGCAACTTTACGACTTGTGGACTTCAATTCCCATGCGCTGGCTGAGGAATTCTGGGAGTTGAAGTCCACAAGTCGTAAAGTTGCCAAGGTTGCAGACCCCTGTTCTAGGCTGATGTTCGCCGTCCACCCAGATGTTGGTGGAGAAGAAAAAGACCATCCAGCTTGACTGTTGTACTGTATCTGTTTTGCAATGTTCTAAGTAATATCTCCATGGAATATTTGTGAGGTTGGTTTGCATGACGAAATTTCTTTCTGGATACAGGAAGTCAGAACTGCCTTGACCTTTTCAGATATTGAACCAGGATGGGGGGGGGGATATTGGTTTCTAAATGTATCCCCCCCCCATCCTTCCTCCCAAATCTCCAAGGGATTATCTTCCTGAAAGTCCCATGAAGCTCTGCTGAGAGAGGGGAAATGGCCCACCATTGCCCACTGAATTTCACCAAAAGCTAGTTGTGAATTTCAGTCTGGCTTTCCATGGTCTTGCTTTCCCAATGCTGTGCTTCCTGCACCAAATCAACAAACTCAGTTTCTCTGTTTCATGGGGCAAGTTTATTAAAAGCAAATGGTTGCCGAGACCAGAATGGGATTAGTTTAATACTGTCCTGATTGTGTGCTGATCAGCCACATGATGAATGGCTTAAGCGAGAACAAACTAACTCTCCTAATCAGCCAAGCTATCGGAAGGCTTTCAAAGCAGAACCCAAAGGTGTCCGTAGCCGGGTGAAAACAACTCAAAATGCTGCCTGCAACATGATCAAGGTTAAGTCTTTATTACAGACCTAAATCAGCAGAAGAAGGGTGAAATACAAACAATCAATAATTTTTAAAAAATAAAACAAATATAAAATACACAAACTTCAAAAAGATTAAAAGCACACACACACACACACACACACACAAATCTAAAAAAACAAACAAACCTTATGATTGTGTCGTGACATTTGGATATGATCAAATAATTTTTGATCACACACCCCACCCCAGCCCAGCAAACTTTCCTAGCAGAGCTAAATATTTCGGTCCAGCTCTTCAGAAGATTTGGGGGGGGGGGAATTTTAAGGATGGAAGCCAGTGGTGGGTTTCAATTTTTTTTACTACGGGATCTGTGGGCGTGGCTTGGTGGGTGTGGTGTGGCGTGGCATGGCTTGGTGGGCGTGGCAGGGGAAGGATACTGTAAAATCTCCATTCCCTCCCCACTCCAGGGGAAGGTTACTGCAAAATCCCCATTTCCTCCTGATCAGCTGGGACTCGGGAGGCAGAGAATAGATTGGGGCGGGGCCAGTCAGAGGTGGTATTTATTGGTTCTCCGAACTACTCAAAATTTCCGCTACCGGTTCTCCAGAACTGGTCAGAACCTGCTGAAACCCACCTCTGATGGAAGCATTTCATCTCAATAAACCTTATATTTCCATTTCCCCACCTCCAATGGATAGACTTAGAAATCAGGCCATTCCAAATCAGCCATTTCACCATCATATTCAATGATACAATTTGCCGGGCTACAGAGGGGATGTAGCTCCCACAAATGGGATGATGGGGGACACCCGTGGCTTAGTGCAATGTTTCTTAACCTTGATAACTTTAAGAAGTGTGGACTTCCAACTCCCAGCTGGCTGGGGAATTCTGGGAGTTGAAGTCCCACAGTTCTCATCCAAGAAGCTTCTTCAGCTCTGACAGGATTCCATTCCCCACTATCCTGTCAGAGCTGAAGAAGCTTCTTGGACGAGAAGCTAAACATCTTCAAAAAGAAAAACAAGAAAGTCCAGTTGCCTCCTGATAAAAAGCACCTTTGGGACATCTTTCAGAGTGATATAGGAACTGATCCATTTGCTTTCAAAAGAGGGCATCACAAGAATAAGGTTGTGACCAATTTTAGCCATTTAATTATTTTTTTAGTAGTAGCTCCAGTGAATGAAATCAGCCAGTGAATATAGTTTTTTTTTAACTCTCTTCTCCAAACACGCAGAGTTGGTGAAAAGGGGGGTGTCAGGGTTCCGAATAGCATCTGGAATTAAATCAGAGTCCGAGGCAAAGCATTCCTCTAAGTTCCAATTTATTAACAGAGCCATGTCAGCACGGCTGGGAGAAATCCCAAATCTGAAGCCTTCGGGGTTTCTCCACCCAGTTGAAAGTTCAATCCTTTGTCCCCACATCCCCAAGTTCATCACATGAACCAATCTTCATTGCTCCATCCTCTGGTAGCTTGGCTGGAACTCCACCTTCTTCCGTGCAGGTGCAGGACAAAGGATGACCTTGACAATCTAGAAGGAATTTGTTGTGGCTACATGCAGACATCCCTCATGCAACTGCCCCTCCCAAATTCCCACAGCAAAGAATACATTTTTAAACTAATACAAAGTGTGGCAGGCCAAAGATCCAAAGAAAATGGCTTCGGCCTGACAGGGGGAGTGGGTTGAATCATCCACTTATAGGGGAGTCTTTCCAATAACACGGCTTATTTATTTTGCAAACCAAGAAATTTTACCAAAAATAAAATAAAATACAATGAATCATTTCCACAAAACAATAATAAAAAACAGCTGTGCTCAGAAATATTGCCGGAGTACTCCTTTCCTTTTCCTTCCCCTAAAAGCTGCCCAGAGTCCTTTGGGAGTTGGGCGGCATAGAAATGCAAATAAATAAATAAATAAATAATTTCTCCAGAAAGTGTTGGAGATACAAATGATCTGAGGCGCTTATTTCCTTTACAAAAAGCAAAAAGAAATCAAAGTTTCAGTGAAACCATCAGCTTGCTATTTCCAACCTGTGCCTGTGAGGGGTCAGGTTTTTTCTGACTCACATTTATAATTATAGGCTTGCCCTATAATTAACTTCCAATGTGGGGCTTCCTTCACACTAGAGTCTTGATTTTGAATAGGCATAAACCAGATTGAGATGTAAAATTAACAACCTTCGTCAAATTATCATACCATTCTAAATAACTGATCGGTTTGGGTAATCTCCTTAATGCAAGTATCATTGACCTTGATTGGATTTCGTCATGTCCAGGCACTGCTTTGAGAAGGAAGGACAGGATTTCCTTATAATAGGGGGTGGGGAATGGGGAAAAGGGGCTTAGAGTTAATATCTCACTATATGACAATATTTTAAGAATGGGGATTATGGAGAACCAAGGTGGGTATTACTGAAGATGCTTGAGTAGAAGTTGGAAGCTCCATGTTCTAGGTTCCCCTTCAGCTATAGAGGCTCCCTTGGGAACAGTGGGCCAGTTCTTCCCACATTGGTCTAGTGGTGAAAATGTTGGGTTCACATCAGGGAGATCCAGGTTCTAGGTTTCCCTTCAGCCATGGAAGTTCCTTTGGGGACTGTGCGCCAGTTCTTCCTTCTCAACCTGGTCTAGTGGTGAAAGAGTTGGACTGGCACCAGGGAGAGCCAGGTTCTAGGTTTCCCTTCAGCAACAGATGCTCCCTTGGGAACTGTGGGCCAATTCTTCCCTCTCAGCATGGTCTAATGGTGAAAATGTTGTACTGGCACCAGGGATACACAGTTTCTAAGTTCCCCTTCAGCCCTGGGGATCTCTGGGCCAGTTCCTCTCTCTCAGCCTGGTCTAGTAGTAGAAGTGTTGGGATGGCACCAGGGAGAGCCAGGTTCTAGGTTCTTCTTCTGCCACAGAAACTGTGAGAGAACTTGGGGGTCCCTCTCTCACAGTCAGCACCCAGTGGGCTGTAAAAGGGGAACTAGCAGTTAGGAAACACCGGTTCTAATCCTCCCTTAGACATGCTGGCTGGGGAATTCTGGGAGTCCCTGTATACAACTTAAAGTTGCCAACGTCGAGAACAATTGTTCTACACTAGCATCCAGATCAACCGGGTTGTACCAATATTGCAGTAACCAAGACAGGCTTTCTAACCTAAAATTCCACAGCTGGATGAAGATGATGATTTATTAGATTTAGTAAGGCCGATTTATTATAGCCACCCACTCCAAAGGATGGCGTAAATCACTAGTGTGCGTGCCGAAACAGGCTTTTTGGGTGCCCTGCTGTCACTTCCTATGAGCCTGCTCTCCCCCCATGAACACTTCTGAAGCAGTGGTCGCCTATGGCCATGTCAGCTAAGGATGATGGGAGCTGTAGCACTAGAGTACAAAGGGTGTATCACCTGGTCTGGTGATGAAAATATTGGACTGGCACCCCACCCCTGCGAGGTAGGATAGTGTGAGGGCAAATCAGCCTCCTAATCGATAGGAGGAAAGCGAATCCAAGGAGGCCCGGGATGACAGACCGATGCTTTCCCCTGCCTTCGCTTCCTGATCCCCACACCCCTGGGAGGTAGGGCAGCGTGAAAGCAAAGCAGGATTCGCTTTCTTCGCCGAGGCAACCCATTTCCCACGTCACGCCCTTTGAGTTCTTTTTTTCTTTTTCTTTTTTTTTTTTTCCTATTTCCCTCGCCTAATTTCCCCTTCCCGGATTGTTAGATATTCGCTTTCCTTCTTTTTTAAACCCTCCAAGCGGCATTTCCCCCATTGCTCCGTCTCCTGCACGTCTGCCACAGTCCGGGCAAGTCGAGGCATTTCCCTCCCCCTCCCCCCCCTTCCACTTCGGGTTCCGCCCACCGTCCTTTTTCCTGCACGCAACCTCGCCCGGCTGTCCCGACGACGACGACGACGCTGGGCCTGGGATTCCCTCGTGCGTCGTCGGATGACTCACGCGTGGAGCTGCGGCGCCTTATATAAAAACTCTCCACCCGCCGGCGGAATCAGATTGCGAAGCGGAGCGGGAGAGAGAGGGAAGGGAGATAGATAGATAGATCGATCGATCGATCGATCGATTGACTGACGGACGGACGGATCGACGGGCAGCAGATCGCTCCGGAGACAAACTTGGAAACTTCGCGGAGGGACCAGCTCGGCTCGTGGATGATGGGAAAGCTCCGCGGCTCCGTGATGCCCATGGACCCTCTGAGCAAAGTCGGGCTGCTGTGCCAAGCTTGCGGGTTCCTTTTGACCAACCCGCAACAGGCGGAATGCGGGCATCGCTACTGCCGGAGATGCGTGAAAGGGCTCTTCAGGTGAGGGGCAAGAAGGATCTTGGGGGTGGTGGTGGTGGGGAGGGCAGGGAGACTCGCGACCTGCGGGTGCCCGTCCCCCCACTCAGGCTTTCGGACTACGAGCCCCATCATGCTCAGCCAGAACTCGAAAGGGTCCGGCATGCGGGCGGAGAAGGCCTCGAAATTGTACTGGAAATTGAGGCCGGCGGGGTTGGAGGTTGGAGGTTGGAGAGGAGAGGAGGCATAGAGGGGAGTCGACTTTGTACATCTGGATTTGCCGGTTGGGTTCCGTTGTGTTCCTGGTAATAGTTGGCAGAAGAGCCCTTTTGGTTCCAAGGGGGAAAATCTTTGACCTCTTGGACGCAGCCCTGTGTCCTTTTCTTAATGGTAGCATAGATAGATAGATAGATAGATAGATAGATGATAGATAGATAGATAGATAGATAGATAGATAGATAGATAGATAGATAGATAGATAGATAGATAGATAGATAGATAGATAGATAGATAGATAGATAGATAATGATAGACAGACCCCCCCAAGCTCAAGAGTGATTGATTGGTTGTGTGATAGACAGACAGACAGATACCCCCCCCTCAAGAGTGATTGATTGGTTATGTGCCATCAAGTCGTTTGGCATTTCTATGGATCATAAAGATAGATTTTTCTCCGGATGGTATTTGGTTCTGATCTTAATAGGGACTGACTACTTGTCAGCCACCATTTCTCTGGATTGGAATGAATTGTGAATTAAGTTCTTATTTTGCTTCCCCCCACCCCCTCCAAATTTCAGGCATCTGCCTGCTTAATACATACACTTTTTCACCAGATTTTGGGCTAAGTTCCTTAATTAATTACTACCTTAATTACTTTTATATTCATAGTAATTATTAAATCATAATTATTAATGATGTTATAAATATGTAATTATAATTATAACCATTATAATTACAGTACAATCTATGTTCTAATTCCCTACGTTTTTTGGTTATTTCCATGTGGTATTTATAGAGTCTGTATTTTCATAATCTGTATTACATTTCACATATAAATAAAAAAATACAGAATCTATATATATAAAAAAAGCTCTTTCCTATTCTGAATTCAAATGCCCACAGCTCTGTTGTTAGATTTTCACTCAGTTCACCTTTTCCTTTCTTTTCTTCCTCAGGGACTCAGAGAGAATAGTCTCCTGCCTTACGTGTAAGAAGGTCTTGCATCTCAAAGAGGTGAGTTTCAAAATAATTGTCCTCACACCTGAACAACCTTAAAGTTGCCCAAGGTTGGAGACCCTTGTTCTAGAGCATTCTTTCTCCCTTGGAAATTAGTGTAGCCATTGTAAAGTCAAAAAATGTATAGTGGGGCTAGATGGGCTGATGGTTTGTTCTAGCAGGGTTGGGGTCTCCTGGTGTTCTCAAAAATGTGCTCCACAAGGCATGAGTGCACCTCCATTGCTAAACCAAAATAAGTCATATGATTGATTTCGCATAATGGAGGTTCCATCCAGTGGGGGAGAGTAATTGTATCTTAAAAGATGGCCTGTAGGATGAAGGGGACAAAAGCTGGACCAAGGTGAAACTTCACTCCCCATGTCAGAAGATACATCATCACCACCACCAAGTTTAGAGTTCAAGTCATCTATATGGCATTCACCCTTTTCTGTAAGATCTTCCCACTAAATGTCTATGGAGATTCCTCAGATCTAGGTCCTAAATGTGCTTTTTCAAGAGGCAACTGAACTTTCTTGTTTTTCTTAGAAGATGTTTTGCTTCTCGTCCAAGAAGCTTCTTCAGCTCTGACTGGATGAAGAAGCTTCTTGGATGAGAAGCGAAACGTCTTCAAAGACAAAACAAGAAAGTTGCCTTTGGGACATCTTGCCACTAATTCTCAGGATCTACTGTCTGGCATTACTATCTCAGTTCACCTAATGGTAGAGATCATCCTACTGTTGGAGGTCAATGTTAGAAGGGAGGGTATGGATTTAATGTTACCATGATCAACTCTTATCATTGTCATCTGACTTCTTGAATCTTTCATTTTTCAGTTCCATAGTGACAAAGCAGCAGAGAATGATGCTCTCGACACACAGATCGCCTGCCCAAATTTTGACTGCAGGTGGACGGGAACTCTGAAATCATACCAGGTATTTTCAATGAACATAGTCCCTTTCATTGCTTTTCAATCAGCCCTCAAGTTCACTGTTAAAAAAGATATTAATATCTCATTAAGATTTAATGTGATACTGGTTATGAACTGGTCCATAAGTGCGATGGCAATTTTCATAATTAATACTACTACCTAATATCATGAAAAATATTGGTAATAAAAACCCAACAGTTCAGATTTAGACTAGAGCTAGAAGGGACCTTGGAGGTCATCTAGTCCAACTCCCTGCTCAAGCGGGAGAGCCTATATCATTTCAGACAAGTGGCTGCCCAGTCTCTTCTTTAAAACCTCCAGTGATGAAGCGCCCACAACTTTTGAAGGCAAGCTGTTCCACTGGTTAATTGTCCTCTCTGTTAGGAAATTTCTCCTTGTTTCCAGTTTGCTTCTCTCCTTGATTAGTTTCCATCCATTGCTTCTTGTCTTGCCTTCTGGTGCTTTGGAAAATAAGTTGACTCCCTCTTCTTTGTGGCAGCCCCTTAGATATTGGAAGACTGCTATCATGTCACCCCTAGTCTTTCTTTTCTCTAAACTAGCCATACCCAAATCCTTTCTTCATATGTTTTAAATGAAGTTAATGGTTAAATGAAGTATTTCCTGGATTTTTTTAAATCACATATCTTCCTTGAGGAAAGGGCTAGAACTATGTGACAATTCATGAAAGAAAGACTGGGAAAAGTGTATCCTAGATACAAACTGATGTATTGTTGTTATGAAGGCATTAGACTAGCAATATCTAAAAAGGGCTTATCTGGCTACTAATGTACAATTAATGTACAATTATCTGGCTACTAATGTACAATTCCCTGGAATCTTTGTCAGAAGAAAGCCATGTGAGTTAAAACTTTAAAATGTGTCATGGACTTGGAAGGTTTTAGAAGTTCTCAATCTGGTTTATGTGTCAGAGTTGTGATCAAGTGTCAAAAACCCTGACTCCTAGTTTGAACCATGCTGTCCTGATTTTTAATTTTAGGAGCATTTATGCCTCCCTGTGGCACCTATCGGAACTACAAAAAATGCTACTTTGATTCCTGAAGACCAAAATGAGAATAAAGAGAAGGACGCACACTGGAGCGTCACTGCCCCTATTATGGTAAGTTACTGAATAAACTTTGAAAGCCTAATTCTTTTCCAATGCATTGTTCAATGGTCAGTTTTAAATGATCATTACCGGAGGGCATAGATACTAATTTAAATGGTTTTGTAAAGGTGTTGGACACATTCATGGAGAATGAGAATTCATGGAGCATCAGAGGAACCAGATCAGGGGTCATGTAGTTTCTAGTCTATTGCCTGAATCATGGAGAGATCTTAAATACCAGTTGCTGGGAAGCAACAATACAAGAGGCCGCAGCCACAAGCCATGAACTCTTGTCATTTTTTTTTGAGTTAAAAATGCATCTGGTTGGACACTATGTGGACCCTTCATCAGGGGTGGGCTGCTACGGGTTCGCCCGGGTTCGGGAGAACCCATAGCTAACGTTATGGCCGGTTCGGAGAACCTCCAAATCCCACCCCTGGCTGGCTCCACCCACCCCGCCCCTCCCAGGAGTCTCCACGCAGCCCATTTTGGATGCGAGGTAAATGCAGGGCCTGCGCGGAGGCTCGGGGAAGGGGGAAAACGGGCCTCCCGGAAGTTCCGGAAGGCCGGAAACGGGCCCATTTCCGGCCTCCGGAGGGCCTCTGGAGCCTGGGGAAGGCGAAAACGTCCCCCCCCCCATGGTGCAGGAGGCTGACTAGGCCACGCCCACCATGGCCACGCCCACCCAGCAACCGGGTAGAGAACCCGTTGCTGAAATTTTTGAAGCCCACCCCTGCCTTCATATATTCTTAAGTTGCCACTAGGTTCCAAAGAGAACCTAGCCAATTGTAGAAAGAAATACTGAAAGACTGAAGAAGAGAACTTTGAGGAACCTCAAGAGAAAATGGGGATTTTCAATCAAAACATGGAAGCACAACATGAACAAATGTCACTCATAATGTAATGCTTAGAGAAAGGGTGATTTTATTGTAAGGTCCTATTGATTTAGAAACTATGAGCAAAGCAGCTGAGTTAAGAGGAAAACAGTAGTACTTTTGAGAACAATGATATGGGGAGAGAGAAGTGTCTTGGTTTTGTGCCTCCAAATTTGGTATTTGTTTTTTTTCCCCTGATGTGAGCTTATCTTCTCCTTCTCTAGGGTGGTCCTTCACTGAACATCGAAGCTGTCCAGCTGCGAATGGAGGCCCTGGAGCTGATGGTTGCATCTTTGCGTCGGCAGCTGAATCAACAAGCCTCCAATGTGAAAACGCTCCAAAACTGCTGTTCCCAGTATGAGGAGTTGCTCAAAATTTCTCAGGAAACACGTAACAGTCCTCATGGAACCAAAGGTTCTGCACCATCTACTCAAGAGCTGGCCAGCACTGATGGAATCTTGATTTGGAAGGTAGAGAATTTCTCCAAACTCCTGAAGGATGCCAAAAGTGGGAAAAGACATTCCATCTTCTCCCCGGCTTTCACTACTCATCCTTTCGGATACCGCCTCTATGTCCGACTGTACCCTGATGGAGATGGTGTAGGCAAAGGTGGCCACCTTTCACTCTTCCTGGCTTTGGCCAAAGGGCCTTACGATGACATTCTGCCTTGGCCTTTCCGGCAAAAGGTCACCTTCTCTCTCTTGGATCCCACACGAAGGAAGTCGCCTCTGACGGAGACCTTCCTCCCAGATCCTCAAAGTACCTCTTTCCAGCAACCTCACCAGAAACTCAATGTGGCCAGTGGAAGCCCTCTATTTGCCAGCCATGTTGAGATTCCAAGCTACCTCAAAGATGACACGCTCTTCCTCAAAATAGTGGTGGATTTGACAGGGATAGACATTTAATGCTGGAAAGAGATGGAGAGATTCCTGTGGTGAACTTATGCTGCATTTCCATTACTTTTGATACTTCAATTATTTTATTTTTTTAAAAAAATAAAATCTCTTCCCCCCCCCACCCCTTTACTATTACCCAACTGTGTCAACTACAATTTCTATTTCAAAACAGATCGTCAACTGCTTCTCAGGGTCATCTAAAACCTGCTTGTTGTTTTGGTTTGAAATCGTGAGGAATCGATCCTTTATTATCCTCAGACTGAGGTTGGGCATCCACTAAACATCACAGCCTTTATGGGATTTTAATGGCCAGCTATTGGAGAATGTCTGTTAAATGCAGAGAACTGTGGGATATGTTTTTCAGTGGTCCAGGATGTCAGATGCCTTCCTATAAATATCCAATCCTGAGTAATAACTACTATATTTATCTGGAAACCCACCTCCCCCAGCTTCCTCCAGAACAGAACATTACCATGGGACAGTTGTAAATGGATAAACCAGGAAGATCAATTTTTGCTATCTGTTAACCTGTGATGTGGCAATCCAAGGACATGTTTCTTATGGACGAAGTAGAATAATTTGTTAGAAAAATAATAATATCCAAAGTGCAGATGTTCAGCTCTCTTGTTACACTGCTTTCAGTTTGTTAAAAATACACATTTGGCATAAAAAGATGAAGCAGAAAGGTTTTCCATTGATGATCCTTTGTGATAGGTTATTATGTATGGGAATTACAACACAAAATAGGATGTTTGCAGTGGTATATTGTTACGTGTGTATGTGTGCATCTGGGGAGTGTTTTCCTATTAAATATTAGCATGGATTGAAGGAACCTGGTTGTTTTAAAACACCATTTTTAATTGTTAATTATATCCATAGCACTATTTATGGAAAAAGGGACTTTGCAATAACAACTAAGGATTTTAGGATGTACATCCTTAGTCTTGACATTTTTTCTACCTCGCATTCTTATTTATTAACAACTCTGGTATTTATTATGTAAGACTACCTGTGTACTGATATGCGAATAAAACATTATATTTATATGATTGATGAAAAGTGTTTTATGTTTCTTATAGAAGAAAATAATGTAAATGCAGTAGCGAACTGATATTTGATTTCGCTTTTCCACTAAGACTTTAAATCATGATTTTAAACCATGATTTTTCTTTAATAGAATAGAATAGAATTTTTTATTGGCCAAGTGTGATTGGACACACAAGGAATTTGTCTTGGTGCATATGCTCTCAGTGTATATAAAAGAAAAGATAAGTTCGTCAAGAATCATAAGGTACAACACTTAATGATAGTCCGGGTACAAATAAGCAATCAAATCATAGTAGGAACCAGTCAATGTAAATCGTAAGGATACAAGCAACAAAGTTACAGTCATACAGTCATTTGTGGGAGGAGATGGGTGATGGGAACGATGAGAAGATTAATAGTAGTGCAGACTTAGTAAATAGCTTGACAGTGTTGAGGGAATTATTTGTTTAGCAGAGTGATGGCGTTCGGGGAAAAACTGTTCTTGTGTCTAGTTTAATGTGGTTCTTGGGTAATTGTTAAATAGAAAGGATGTCCAATCATCCAGTGATTCTGCTAATTCTCTAAAAAATATCTTACTGTGGGAAATTTAGAACTGTTGTGACCCAGTGCAGCAAACCCCCAGAAACGACACACACACACACTTGTCCAAACTAAAGAAGGTTTTATCACTAATCAAGGCTTAGTGATCATTTAAGTTCAGAGTTTCTCCCAAAGTGCTTGTTACCACTCACATAACACTTTGGCCGGGATTTCAGATATAAAACAAAACAAACAGATTATGAAGTCCTTAATTGCCTCACTTGCTGGAATTGGCCGAGAGCCCGGACTGGAGTTCGTCCAACTGATATCACCGACAGAGTAATCAGAAGCCAGGTAAAAGACATCTGTTGTTTCCAGCAAGATTGACCTTTGTGAGTCAACCTTATATAGGCTTAGGGCGTGGCCCCTCTGCCTGCAGGTTTACCTGTGAGTAGACCTCCTTCTACAAAGCCACTCTTGCCGGCTAGCTGCCCTGCGTGCCCTAGCATCCATCAGAGGCTCCTCCTCTTCACTGGAGTCACTGAACTCCTGCTGGGGAGGTGCAGAAGGCCCTGGTTGAGTATCGTCCTCTGGCCCTGCGTCCTCCTCGGTCTCGGACTCCGGTGCTGGCGCTACAGACCGCTCTTGCCACCCTATGGTCTGTTCTTGTTCTTCTGGATCCATGAGCAGCTGCACGGGACGTGGGCAAGCCATAACAAGAGCCATTAGTTCTAGCCTGTTATGTGGGGTGGGAAAAAGGCAGATTTCCTGGCTTAATCTGGTAGGACCAAAACAGATTAGTTACAAGGATGTCAGGCCAAAATAAATATCAGAATTTGGCAAAGAAAGGGGGACCAGAATTCTCTTTTTGATTCATTATCACTATGGCTGCTTGACTAATTGACCTTCATAGATATACAAGTAGTCCTTGACTTAACAACCATTTATTTAATGACCGTTTGAAGTTACAACGGCACTGAAAGAAGTGACTTATGACCTGTTTTCACACAACCGTTGGCGCATCTCCATGGTTACGTGATCAAAATTCGGATGCTCGCCAAACTGGCCATAATATATGGTTGCAGTCTCCCAGGGTCATGTGATCCCCTTTTGCGACCTCCTGACAAGCAAAGTCAATGGGGAAGACAGATTCACTTAACAAACATGTTACTAACTTAGTGATTCACTTAACAAGTGTGGCAAGAAAAGTTTTAAAGTAAGGCAAAACTCACTTAACTGCCTCGCTTAAACAACAGAAATTTGGGGCTCAGCTGTGGTCATAAGTCGAGAACTACCTGTTCTCTGTTGCCCAAATGCTTTTATGACAATATGATTCTGCTAGCCTTGAATTAGAAATTTCACTCTAGGTAGAAGAGATTCAGGATTGAGGCAGATCTCAAGCAGGCTGCACACACATCAATTCCATCTGGAAAGTGTTTTACCTTGAATCGATACACTGCTTTGCATTACAAAAGAAAGACCACTTACTGCTTTCTAATTTACAATTAGTACAAAAAGAAATCCCAATTTGCAGTCATATTAGAATTAGAATAGAATACGGTTGGAAGTTACCTTGGAGGTCTTCTAGTCCAGCCCCCTGCTCAAGCGGGAGACCCCATACCATTTCAGACAAGTGGCTGTCCAGTCTCTTCTTAAAAGCCTCCAGTGATGGAACACCCACAATTTCTGAAGGCAAGTTGTTCCACTGGTTAATTGTCCTCACCGTTAGGAAGTTTTTCCTTAATTCTTAATTTGCTTCTCTCCTTGGTTAGTTTCCATCCATTGTTTCTTGTCCTGCCCCTCTGGTGCTTTGGAAAATAAGTTGACCCCCTCTTCTTTGTTGCAGCCCCTCAAATATTGGAATACTGCTATCATGTCCCTCTTAGTCCTTCTTTTCTCTAGACTAGCCAAACCCAAATCCTGCAAACCATTCTTAATATGTTTTAGTCTCCAGGCCTTTGATCAGGGGTGGGTTCCAAATTTTTTTACTACCACTCTGTGGGCGTGACTTAATTTTGTTGGAGTGGCTTAATTTTGTGGGAGTGGCTTGATGGTCAGGTGACGGGGTGGGAGGGGCTTGACGGCGATGTGACGGGGTGGGAGTGGCTTGAGGGCCATGTGACTGGGTGGGAGTGGCTTGATGGCCATGTGATTGGGTGGGAGTGGCCAACTTG
>QLTV01003938.1:33384-37144 GCA_003457575.1 Thermophis baileyi | reverse complement strand
ACCCCCACATTTTATTTCATAATAATTTACATCCTTATAATTCCCCAATTATGTATCTCCCAATTGTCCAAATTTTAAAGTTTTATTTCCTTCTTCTCTTTTCTTCTGACCTTTTCTTCTTTTGCCTCTTCAAATATTCTATTAAGTAATATTATTAGTCCAAGTCCAAATTAGTCCAGGTTAATCCACTAAATTCTTCCAATCTGTTCAATTTATAATCCAATAGTCAATTTTAATAATATTTAGTTATTTGCAGATTAGTTCCTTTTGTAATTCTTCAAAAGTGAAGGAAAACAAACCCACTATTGAATGCTCTCGAATTTTCCCAGTTGTCTTCTAACACCAGAGTCAAGGTCAAGCCATTCACCAGATGTTGTTGCTTCTGTTTTGTATATTAGACTTTGATTGTATTAGATTAGCTTTCATTAAGTATACTGCTGCTATAGTGTTGCAGTACTTCTCTTTCTCCAGTAGATGGCTCTCTTATACCCGGATCCAAGTAAACATTCTGTCAAAAACAGCTGATTATCGGATAAATCCAAGAAGTTTAGAAATTCAAATAGTCAAATAATTTCTCCCTAAAGTCGCTTTCAAATTATTTGAGCTTTTTTCCACACTGTCTGTATTTTTATAGCTTCTCTTGGGTCTTTTCCACCTTTTCTTTTCCGGTCCCCCCCCCTCCATGTTTCAATTCGTCACTATTTTAAGCTTAGGAGTTTTCTTTTCATATTCTTCTTGTTATTGCAAGTCATTAAAGTAAAAACCCTGGATATCTTTCACCATGACTGTATTCGCACACCATTTGCCTCAACCACAATCAACACGAGCACCGTTAATGGGTGTCAAGGGACCTGACTTTAAGGAATGATAACTGCAACAGTCCATTGGGCACACGCACCCCATTACCTGCTGCCGCTGCACCGGAGGGACTTGCCTGGGCAAGTTCGAGCGGAGCGGCGCAGAAGGCAATGGGGTGCACCTGCATGGTCGGCGCATAGAACAGGGTGGCGCCGGTGGCGTGTTGGAGAAGCAGAGCGGAGCTGGAGGTCGGTAATTTTCACTGCAAGAATCCTGCAACCGCCACGTCTTTTTTTCGGTGAGGCTGGACTCCAGCCACACTGAAAAAAAGACGCGGTGGCTGCAGGCATCTCGCAACAAGGGGGGCAAGATGTTGGCTGGCGAGGAGCCCAGTGGTGACGGCTCAGCCCTGGATTGCCTTCCCTGGCAGCCAGCCGCAGGAGGTAGGTAAGGTTGCGGCCGTGGGATGAAGAAAGAGGCAGTCATGGGGGAGGAAGTGGGGAGATTAATGGCCAGGGCCTCTGAAGGAGGGGAAATGGGGTGACACATCGCGCTTAAGGGAGAGCAGGCGGCGAGTGGGCAGAGGCTCCGGGCCAGAGCAAAGCCGGAGCCAGGGAATGGTGCATTCCCCGACCCGGCCGAGGTGGATGGCAAGTGGGCGGCAGCTCTGGGGCAAGGCCAGAGCCGGGGAATGACGCATTCCCTGACCCGGCCGAGGTGGACAGCAAGCGGGCGGTGGCTCCGGGGCCTTGGGCAATGGCACGTCCCTGGGCCCTGGCCCCCAACCCAAGGTGAAGGGCGAGCAAGTGGCATGCATTGCTTACCTTTGGTGAGCTGAGCAGGCAAGGCAAGGCGACTGGCGAGGCGATTAGCTGGGCCACGTGGCGAAGCGAAGGCAACATATATAGGGTGGGGGTGGGCAGGGCGAGTGGGGCAAGCGAGCATCGAGTGGGCGGGTGGGGTGAGCAAGCGGCGACCGGGCAGGGGGGCAGGGCCAGGCAGAGGTCACGACCGGTTCGGCGACCGACGCCAAATTTTCCCTACCGGTTCGTGCGAACCGGTGAGAACCGGCTGAATACCACCTCTGATCTGAGCCCATGCCTTCATGACCTAGAGCTGAGTGCAACTTTGCACGAATTTCTTCCTTTTTTAGAAGTTTGTACCTGAAAATATTTGTTACTGTATATGCTAACTGCAGGGATAATTCTTTATGCACAAAAATGGAAAGATACAACAATCCCCACATGGAAGAATGGATGGAAAAACTGCTACAAAGAAAAGGGGGTCAAACCTTCAAAGCACCATCAGGATGCAATTGATTTCCTGCTTGGGCGGAGGGGGGGGGTTGGACTAGATGACCTACAAGATCCCTTCGAATTCTGTTAATCTGTTAATCTGGATGGAAACTAATCAAGGAGAGATCCAACTTAGAACTAAGGAGAATGTTCCTGACAGAACAATTCAGTGGAACAACTTGCCTCAAG
Source organism: Thermophis baileyi (assembly GCA_003457575.1). NCBI lineage: Eukaryota > Metazoa > Chordata > Lepidosauria > Squamata > Dipsadidae > Thermophis > Thermophis baileyi. The sequence continues at coordinate 34,862 of QLTV01003938.1, read as the reverse complement.
AAGTTGTGAATGCTCCAACACTGGAGGTTTTTAAGAAGAGATTAGATAACCATTTCTCTGAAATGGTAGAGGGTTTCCTGCTTGTGCAGGGGGTTGGACTAGAAGACCTCCAAGGCCCCTTCCAACTATGTTATTCTGTTTGGGATGGCCAAATTGACTGCTTTAATTAAAGAAAAGAATATATCTATTGTTTCTATTTGGAAATCACTTTTAGACTTTGTGCTCAAGACACAAAAAAATGAAATTCTGATTTATTGATTAGATAAATTAGTTGCTATAGAAATGGCTAGGATGTATTAACTATGTCAAAGTAAAAAGTTGACACTGTATTATTTTCATTCTACTGCACTGAAAAAAAAGTTGGAAGTTAATGCCTTTTTCCTTCTTTTTTTCCTTATCCCATTCCCTCCCCCCCGCCCATTTCCCTCCCCCATTTCCCTACTATATTTGTTTTCATTTGTGTTTTATATTATAATAAAAAATTATATATAAAAAACCAGAAGTTTGTAACTCAACTGTTTCTGAATCAAAGAACTTACCAACTTTCAGCTGGCACAGTTCAGCCTGAAGAAACATGTTTCTTTTTAAATAAAAAAGATACCAGCACTTAAATCCTAAGGATGATGCTCAGGTGGACCTATAGTTAATGGGGGGGTGGGGGTGGAGAGGGTGTTGAGATGAAATGGGAAAAAGATGGGGATCCCTTAATTTGTACCCTTCAAAGGTTCCCCTGTGGCTTGATCACGTGAAGTGTTAATAAAGTGTTAGTAAAGTGAAGTGTTAAAGTGTTCACGTGAAGTGAAGATCACGTGAAGTGTTAATACCACTTTATAATGCCTTGGTAAGGCCACACTTGGAATACTGCATTCAGTTTTGATCCCCTGGCAAATACCACCTCTGGCTGGCCCCAGAGTGGGGAGGGAATGGAGATTTTGCAGTATCCTTCCCCTGCCATGCCGATCAAGCCACGCCCACCAAGCCACACCCACAGAACCGGTAGTAAAATTTATTGGATTTTACCACTGCTTGAAGGCCACCTCACCCCTCTTTGAATGAGGAGTTTCCTTTGTGATTATTGTAGTTTTCAATGACTTTGCTGAATTGGTAAACATGGGCCACCAGGGGGCAGTACTGACCAATTTATCTTTTTTTAAAAAAAGATGTATTTTATCCTATTTATTTTATTTATTTTAAATAATATTTTATTAGTTTTATAATTAACTCAAAGCAGCAAACACCTCTAATACTCCTTCCTCTTCCCATTTTCCCCACAACAACCACCTTGATCTATGGATATATTTTCTTGTATTTTTAGGTATCTTCTCCAGATTCAAAGGTATCTATACTTTGCATGTCCTACTTCTTTAAAGCCCAACATATGCTTCCATAGAGTATCACAGGGAATGCCATGGCGTGACTGAGTCTGATCATGGCATTTGAATATTTCCCCCCCATCCCAAGGCCTTCATGGCTGCTCT
>QLTV01003938.1:25884-28384 GCA_003457575.1 Thermophis baileyi | reverse complement strand
GGTATAGGTATAATCATAAACATAATCAAAGTGAATACAGATAGATGAAGACAATAGGACAGTAGGACAGGGACGGTAGGCACGCTGGTGCGCTTATGCACGCCCCTGGGTATGGTGACCATCTGGGTGACCTTGGGCAAGTCACTTTCTCCCAGCCCTTAGGAAGAGGCGATGGCAAACCAGTTCTGCAAAACTTTGCCAAAAATACTGCAGAGACGTCCAGGCAGATTCTGAGAATCAGACACAATTGAATGAAAGGAAAAAGAAAGTGTCAATCAGCACAGGGATAGGAAAGGAATTCCGTCGCTGAGATCAGAAAGCAAGTCAAAGATCTGATATTCCAGCCTTGAGCACTCTCTCTGTATGTAGGTAGTCCTTGACTTATGACCACAACTGAGCCCAAAATTTCTGTTGGTAAATGAGTTTTGCCCCATTTTATGACATTTCTTGACATTTATGACATTTCTTGCCACAGCTGTTAAGTGAATCACTGCAGTTGATAAGTTAGTAACCCGGTTGTTAAGTGAATCTGGCTTTCCCCATTGACTTTGCTTGTCAGAAGGTCGCAAAAGGGGAGCGCGTGACCTTGGGACCCAGCAGCGGTCATAAGTATGAACCAGTTGCCAAGCATCTGAATTTTAATCACATGATCACGGGGCTGCTGCAAAGGTCGTATCTGTTAAAAACGGTCATGTCACTTTTTCAGTGCCATTGTAACGGTCACTAAATGAACTGTTGTAAGTTAAGGACTGCCTGTATATATAGACACACACACGCTTGTATTTGTAAATTTGTAAATTTGTAAATCTCCTATATTGACAGTTCTAATTTATTATTATAGTACTAAATGTAGCAATAGCAATAGCACTTAGACTTATATACCACTTCACAGTGCTTTACAGCCCTCTCTAAGCGGTTTACAGAGTCAGCATATTGCCCCCAACAATCTGGGTCCTCATTTTACCCACCTCAGCAGAGGTGGGCGTCACATACTGTAACAACCGGTTCGCCCAGAACCGAAAATGTGAGTGCGCGCGGGGCATCGAAAAACATATGTGCGTTTTGTTTGTGTGTGTGTGTGTGTGTGTGTGTGTGTGTGTGTGTGTGTGTGTGTGTGAATGACAGTTTTAATTTAGTACTTTCATAATCAGGGAGATGCCTAGATGGAGACAACTCTTTAGGCGTAGGAAAATGCACTCTTTCCTCTCCCTTGTAGCAATGGCTCGAGTTTCAGATCAGGAATCAGGAAACAGGAAATGGGCATTGTATCACTTCCTCTGAGGCCCTGGGAAATGTCCAGTGCTGTGTTAAGCAATCAGGTTTTGCTGACATCCTTAGCCAGATTTAGTGTGGAGGAACCGACAGCTTAAAATAAATGTCTGAGGAGAGGGAGGGAGGGAGGGAGAGATAGATAGATAGATAGATAGATAGATAGATAGATAGATAGATAGATAGATAGATAGATAGATAAAGGGAGGGAGGGAAGGAGGGAGGGAGGGAGAGAGAGAGAGAGAGAGAGAGAGAGAGAGAGAGAGAATTAGATAGAGGGAGAGAGAGAGAGAATAGATAGATATTTAGATGTTAGTGTAAAATAGGTGAGAGAGCAAGAGATGCACTGAGATATGTACATGTAAACTTAATTCTATTAATATGCCCGTGCATATGATAGTATGTATAACATATGACCAAAGATAAATTATGAAGCCAGTAATTAAAAGTATTTCTTCTTCACATTAAAAAGAATAATAATTGTGATACTGTAAGGTTTATAATTTCAGCTGCAATCAGACCTCTCTACTGAGATAGAACACTTCAGATATGTGACAGCAATATAACTATGTACTGATTTTCCTCCCCCCTCCACAGGGAAGCTCTTTTTTAATTAGAAAATACTTTTGCATTTGAAGGATGAAAGGAAGCGATATCCTATGTATGTTTATATCTCTTTGTGCCCACATATCAATATATCACTCCCTTTATTTTGAGGGAGATGGGCGGTGCAGAAATTTGCTCAATAAACAATCACATGTACACAATCATTATATTCCTGGCTGGGAAATTCTAGGAGTCGAAGTCTACACCTCTTAAAGTTGCCAAGGTTGAGAAAGACTGTTTGCTTGTGATGTGGCCGCTCTGGTGTCACCTGGTGTCACCTAAATTAACTTGCTGGCTTCTGACATCAGATGGGCCTGGAGGCTGAAGAGAGATTTCACTGCCAGAACAATTGGGTTTCATATCCAGAATGTGAAAGGAAGCTATCTCCTTCATTGCTTTCAGATAGTGAAATATGAAGACTAGCTAGCTATCCCAAAGGTGCTTCCCCCCCCCCTCAAAGCAACTGGATTTCTTTGTTTTTCCTTGAAGAAGTTTCGCTTCTCATCCAAGAAGCTTCTTCAGTTCGTGCTTTTTTTTCTTTCTAAAGACAACTGGACTTCTTTGTTTTTCCTTGAAGAAGTTTCGTTTCTCATCCAAGAAGCTTCTTCATTTCGTTCTTTTTCTT
>QLTV01003938.1:9345-25061 GCA_003457575.1 Thermophis baileyi | reverse complement strand
CATGGATCCGGTTCGGTCGGTGCCGGTCTGTGGCCGCCGCCATCTTTTTTTTGCCTTTTTTTTTACTTTTTTTGATTTTTTTTCCTTCTGCACATGTGCAGAAGCCGAGTTTCCGGCACTGCGCATGCATCACCATCTTGTTTTCGGCTCTTTTTTTAAAAAAAAAATTAAAATTTTTTTGCAGTGTGCGCGCGCGCCCACGAGGCGCGCCCACAGGGCGTGCCCACAAGGTGCACCCACAAGGCCCGCCCACAAGGCACGCCCACATGGCGCAGGAGGAAGCGAACCGGCAGCGAGGTAAGTTAGAATCCACCCCTGTCTCAAAGGTGCTTTTTCAAAAGTTAATTGTTCTTTGTTTTTCCTTGAAGAAGTTTCGCTTCTCATCCAAGAAGCTTCTTCAGTTCGTGCTTTTTTTTCTTTCTAAAGACAACTGGACTTCTTTGTTTTTCCTTGAAGAAGTTTCGTTTCTCATCCAAGAAGCTTCTTCAGTTCGTGCTCCCCCCTCCCCCCGTAAAGACAACTGGACTTCTTTGTTTTTTGTTGAGGATGTTTCACTTCTCATCCAAGAAGCTTCTTCAGTTCTCAAAAAAAAAAGCAAAAAAAAAAAAACACATTTGACCTGGATGACTGAGAATCTCCACAGACCAGCCAGGTATGTGAACACCAATAAAAGGGAGGTCCAAAAAAACTGTCTTCCAGAAGAGGACACTTTTGTTTTCTATCTGATTTGCAAAGCTGCATCCCTTAAATGCAGGAATAAAAGTGCATCTTATAAGAGAAAAGAAATTTTGGGGTATTCTCTAGCAATTTTCAATAAATTGGGCAAGGACATAACTGGACAGTATCCATAATTTTATTTTAAACAGCAGTATTGTTTTTATTTTTACTCTTGTTTGATTATATCTATTGGATTTACCTGTTTAAGTGTTATTTTTAACAGTTCAAAGGAATTCCCATATTGAACTTGCTATATATAAATAATATATATTGATAAGCTAATGAGGAAAGAGGAAAAGAAGAGGAAAAGGAGTTAATATAATTTATCTTCAGTGTTGTTAACAAGGAAGTTTGAGCACAGAAATTCGAGTTCCACTATGGGAAATTCCATTCTCACTTTCATTTTTCAGGCAGCCACATAAGCACAAGACGGTCAACTTCCAGCTTCCAGAGTTTCAATTTTCAGGAGAGAATGATGTTTTATCATAAAATCTTTCTTTTCCATCCGGTTGATAGCATTTCATAATTTCTAAAAAAAAGTACGAGGATTCAAGCCATTTTAGGCAATAACAGGAAGTTGTAGCAAATTGCTTTATCACGCATAGTACAAATATAGAATAAAAACAGAATAATCAATTGTAAAATCACTGTAACAGAAGTGCGACTAAATGACCCATAATATATAATAACAATAACAAGAACAACAACAATAGCAATAATAACAACAATATCAACAACAACAACTACTACTACTATACCTGGCCATCAAAACTACGCGATTATGGATGAAACATGTGACAGTGATACCCATTGTCATTGGGGCACTTGGTACCATGTCCAAGAATTTTACAAAGTACATCAAGAAATTGCAGCTTCCTGCTATAACACCAGCGGAACTGCAAAAAACTGCGCTACTCAGAACATCGTATATTTTAAGAAGATCCTTGGTTGATACCTAGGATGCTGGCAGCAACCCGTATCAACCGTCAGCACCAGTCAATGATATTTGTGATACATTTTTAAATGTTCATTTCACTGAGTTTCATGTTTAATGAATAAAAGATGATGGTGATGATGATGATGATGATGATGATGATGATGATAATAATAATAATAATAATAATAATGTGTTTCCCTGAAAATACGACCTACCCCGAAAACAAGCCCTAGCTCAATTTTCACACCTGCACCTAATATAAGCCCTACCTCAAAAATAAGCCCTAGTTAAGACCCGCCCACGTCCGGCTGTATGAGGTGGGGCGAGGCGCAGGTGTAAAAATCAAGCTAGGGCTGGGATGGGGGGGTAGAGGTGCCCCACATGCCCTGCACCCACTTATCTCGTCTCACCGATGGAGCCGCTCGTGGCTGGATGGTGCGTGGTGTGTTGTGTTGTTGCGCGTGAGCGGCGGCACCAGCAAGACGAGACTCGCAGCATTCTGCCGCGAGCGGCTTCACCGGCAGGACAAGCCTCACCGCCTTGTGCCGTGAGCGGCTCCATCGGTGTAACAAGCCTCACGGCGTTCTGCCGCGAGCAGCTCCACCAGCAAGAAGAGGCGCGCAGCGTTCAGCCATGAGCGGCTCCACCAGCACAACGAGCCTCGCTGCATTCTGCCGTGAGCAGCTCCACTGGCAGGATGAGCCGTGCAGCGTTCAGGACCCCGAGGAAGGGTGTTCACCCCTGGAGGTGGCTGGCAGGGTAAGAAGACCTCATCCCTGCCTCATCCATCTCTTAAATCTCTTAGTTGTGGTTTTAGTATAGTTTTTAATAATATTTTAATTTGTGCAGCTTTAATGTTTTAACATATTAATTATGTTGACCTGTTTTATAACTTGTAAGCCAACCCGAGTCACCTGGTAGGAGAGATGGGAAGCATAAAAATTTAATAACTAAAATAAATACAATAAATAATAAAATATTCAAAGGCCGTGCTGTGTTTTATTACCTGCAAAGAATTGGAATCGTGCAAACCATGGCATTCCCTTAAACTGTGGAAGTGGAAGTTGGACTGTAAAGAGACCGATAGGAAGAGTATTGATATTGATACCTTTGAACTTTGATGTTGGAGAAACCCCCGGAGAATACTGTGGACAGCCAAAAAACCCCAAATGATGGATCACTAAACAAATAAATCCAGAGTTTCCTCTTGAGGCACAAATGACCAGGTTCAAATCAGGGGTGAAATTCAAAAATTTTCCCTACCAGTTCTGTGGGCGTGGCTTGGTGGGCGTGGCAGGGGAAGGATACTGCAAAATCCCCATTCCCTCCCGACTCCTGGGGGAAGGATATTGCAAAATCTCCATTCCCACCCCACTCTGAGGCCAGCCAGAGGTGGTATTTGCCGGTTCTCCGAACTACTCAAAATTTCCACTACCGGTTCTCCAGAACCTGTCAGAACCTGCTGAATTTCACCCCGGTTCAAATTATCCTACTTTGAATATTTGATGCAGAGAATAGGAGTAGGAGTAGTAGCGTAGGGTGGGGTAGAATGGAATGGAATGGAGTGGAGTGGAGTGGAGTAGAGTAGAGTGGAGTGGAGTGGAGTGGAGTAGAGTAGAGTAGAGTAGAGTAGAGTAGAGTAGAGTAGAGTAGAGTAGAGTAGAGTAGAGTAGAGTAGAGTAGAGTACTTTATTTTGCCAAGTGTGATTGGACACACAAAAAAGTTGTCTCCGATGCAGAAGCTCTCAATGTACATGCAAAACAACAGAGTAATAATAATCATAATAATGATACCAAGTAGCTTCTATTGCCTGGCTGTAGACTCCCTTGGGTGGCTAAGTGGCTGAGTTTGGAGCAGACCAAAAGCTTATGGACACTGAGTAGGGGAGTCAGGCCCAAAGCCTGCAGGAACCCCGAGAAGCAGAATGGAGCACAAGGTGTCTCAAGGAGTGGAGGAGGACTTGGGAGGCCAGAGATAGAGGGCTAGGGACTGCACTAGGCCTCCCAGGGCCTCCCCCTTGAGGCATCCCATGCTCTGCTTAACGAGCTGTGGGTTCGTTTAATGGCTGCATGAGGGAGAGCATGGAGTGGGGTCGTTAAGCAAGACCATCTCACTTAATGGCCATCATCACTTGCAACCATAATGGGCAGGCTCTATTGCCATCAAAATTCAAGAACTACTCGAAGTTGCTTTAATTTGGAAATATTTCTGTGTGTAGGTGAGGAACAATAAAGGAAACTGCTAGATAATGGACAATAAAGGAAAGTTTTTTTCTAGGAGGGAGGGAGCGAGGGATTTTGTTTTTTTCTAAAAGGAGAAAAATGCAGTGATGTTCTCATAGGAAAAGGAGTGTCTGCAAGGCATGGTCAAACAAGTCAAGATGACAGCCATAACACTGTGATCAAAACTCCACCCATTTTTATGTCTATCGCAGCACACCTAAAACCCAGGCTGAGTTTCGGTCACATTATGGTAACCACCATCTGGATGTTTTCACCATCCTTTTCACCCTTTTACAGAGTTCTTGCAGTTTCCTCAGTTATATATTGCTTACGGGCAATGCCTGGAATTTCAGTACAATATATTCACCTCTCTGGTCTATAGTCCACCTTCAGTCAGATCTCAACAGAAGAAGGAAGGAAGGGAGGAAGGAAGGAAGGAAGGAAGGAAGGAAGGAAGGAAGGAAGGAAGGAAGGAAGGAAGGAAGGACAGGTTTAACTATTTTTCCTGACCTATCCTTGAAAAAAGTATTACTTTAATTTTTAAATTTTTACTTTAATTTTTAAATTTTTACTTTAATTTTTAAATTTTTACTTTACTTTTTACCTTTAATTTTTAATTTTTACCTACTAAAAGGGATAACAAGGCCTTTGACTTGATCTAAAATCTTTCTTACATTTCTCTAAATTCCTTGTCGATTGGAGAAGGGGTTAACAGTATGTACATGTTGGTGTTGTTAGATAGTGGGTAGAGATGACAGGAGACAGACTTCCAAAGCAGCTCTTTATTTCAGCTCTTGTATCAGCAACCAGCAAAGAGCAGTCTGACAGCTTGCCCTTTTATAGGGAGCTGTCAGACAGACCAGCCAATAGCGTTTGAGCTTTTTCCCGCTCAAACGCTGGACCTGGTTGGAACCATGCAACACAGTTGAAACAGTTAGAACATAACAGGTGTATATTCATTTCTATGGTGTTCCAAATTGTTAGTTCCTTTTGTATTAAAAACTTAAGGTAAAACAGTTGAACCTGGATGAATAAACGGTTAACTCAGAAAAACAAAACAAAACACCCAAGCCAGCCAAAGAATAAATGGAATTCACAGAACTTTCTTCCTCAACAGTTCTGGTTTCACTTTCAAAATCCAACTTGGAAACATGAAAAAAATGAAGTAATAACTTCTATTTCTTCAGCCAAATCATGAAGTCAGAAAGGAATAGGGGAAAATCCTTTGGTGAAGTAATTGAAGTAGAGAATCAGGGATTTTCCACACTGGTAAACCCAAATTGAGCAAAAATTTGCAAAACGTCTGCACCCAAATTTTATCTCTACAGAGTTTCTCATCAGACAGATATTGCAGGAACTGATGCTCCCATGATATATGTGGTGGGCAATGTTCCCTCTAAGCTGCGCGGCCGCGCGGCCGCGCATGTGACAGGGAATCGCCGCGCGGCAGTTTCCAACTGCCACGCGGCGATTTCCAATGTCAGAGGGAACATTGGTGGTGGGTGTCCTGTCACTATTTGGGGGGGGGCATTAATCAGGGGTGGGTTCTGGATCCTTTTGCTGCTGGTTCGCTCAGGGTCGCGCCCTGTGCGCGCACGTGCTTCGCGTGCGCCCGCAGCAATCAAAAAATAGCTTCTGTGCATGCGCAGAAGCAAAAATTAGCTTCTGCGCATGCGCCGAAGCAAAATCCAAGATGGCGGCGCCCACGGAGACACCGACAGAACCAGCTCCGTGACATCATCGCCGAGTTACTAACGGTTCTAAAGAACCGGATAGAACCGGTAGGAACCCACCTCTGGCATTAATAGGGGGCAAGTACTGGATATTTGGCCATCACTCAAATTTCAAGATGAAAGGAAATAACTTACGTTTTCAGTTATGTGAGACAGAATGGATAGGTCTAAGGCAGTGTTTCTGACACTTGGCAACATCATATCAAAATATATATAGTTATACATTTCTATCCAATAAACCATAAACAAACATCCTAATTTTGCACCTTTTGTACTTTTATCACCCGTCTGTTTTCCCCCAATATTTCATAATACTCCCCTCCCTCTATCTCCCTCTCATCCCTCTACCTTCTTTTTCCTTCTCTCCCTCTTTCCTACTTCCCTCCTCTTCCTCTCACCATTCTCAGCAGCTCCAAGCAGCATTGGCCTTTGCAAATGAGATTGCATATTAATCTCACTTAGAAGATTCGACTAATTCAGCCTTAAAGTAGAATGAACACATCTGGTCATATTTCCTGCCTCGTCTACCTTGCAAGACTGACAATCTTGCAAGTCTGAAAGGACAAATCTCCCACCGTTTTCTTTACAGCCCGAAAAAGCTAGGGAAGGTCATTTCTGAGCCTCTTGTTCCACCCACTATTCAGCTGTGGGCTATGCCCCCTCTTATCTGACCATTTCCTAGGAGGCATCTCTCCCCCCTCTCTCCCAACATCTTTTCCACATACCATTACATGTAGTCCAATCTAACCAGAGGTGGGTTCCTGCTGGTTTGGACCGGTTCTTTAGAACCGGTAGTGGGAATTTCCCCCCGCTCGCCAAACCGGCAGCGATGGACGGCTGGACACGCCCCTGAACCGGCTCTATCGGCGGCGCTGTAGGCAGCGCCATCTTGTTTTTTGCTTCTGCGTGTGCGCAGAAACTGGGTTTTTAGCACTGCGCATGCGCGAAGCGCACACCCGTGTGGCACGTGAGGAAGCAAACCAGCAGAGAGGTAAGCAAGAACCCACCCCTGAATCTAACATATAGTAGTCTTGGTGGCATAATTTTGGGGGGGGGAGTTTGGTTCTCTCATTGGCTCACATGGAGAACACACAAAGAATTATAGTATTTTTGTTCTTAATCAAGCTAATCATTCACCAGGAAGCTAATGAGAGATTGAAAGTTGTCAAATTTTATAAATATCCATTCGGGATATTCAGACCATGCTTTGCTAATATCATTTATTTATTTTATTTTCCAAAGCACCCGCTTTATTATAAATATTTATTTTCCAAACCACCAGGACAAGAAACAATGGATGGAAACTCATCAAGGAGAGAAGGAACCTGGCATTAAGGGGAAAATTCCTAACAGTGAGGACAATTAACCAGTGGAACAGTTTGCCTTCAGAAATCATGGGTGCTCCATCACTGGAGGTTTTTAAGAAGAGACTGGACAGTCACTTGTCTGAAATGGTACAGGGTCTCCTGCTTGAGCAGGGGGCTGGACTAGAAGACCTCCAAGGTCCCTTCCAGTTCTATTCTGATTCTGATTTTTAAGTGCCCATAAATGTATGGTTAGAGGGTGAGCTATGCTGAAAAGTATAGCAATGGCAAAAATACAACAATTTCCACCTCTTTTGGTGGAAATATCTTTGTCAAATTCCAGAGGGTTAGATTAAAAGGGAGTTGTGCAGAGGGAAAGATTACTAGCAATGGCTCCTCTTAACGTGATAACAGCTAATGTGCTGCAGATATGGGAGTTGTATAACAGACACGTTCATTGAATTAATAAATGTTCTTATTAAGGGGGAACCAGCTACCGGGTGCACCTCAGAGTGATGATGAAGTGCGATTTATTTATATATTTGGAACTGGGAGGCTCCTAAATCACTCAGCAAGGCTTACCTAATTTCAGTAGAAATGTTTTTGGCACAGCCATGGTCCAAAAAATAAAATAAAAATCAAGGTGTTTTCCAGAGTGTTAAGATCAAAGTTCCACCCATTTTTAGGGGAGATGCACATTTAAAAACAGGCATTTTGATTACATCATCATGGTCGCCATCTCGACTTTCTGGATCACTGAAGAAAGACATCCCTGCATCTATTCCAAGGGTTCTCATATTTGGAGGGGGGCTCAATAAACACATTTGGGATTTTGAAAATAGGTTTTAGGTGTTTCCACCAACTTAGAAGAGGATGTACAAAGCACCAACTTATCCGAATTTGACCGGTCCCTTGCATGACCTCTGCTTCTTAAATGGTCACGACTGTTTCTGGTTACATTTGTCTTTTTTTGGTGGTGGTGGTGGGGTGTCCAAATAAAGTAGCTGCATCTGTGAAGCATTTTTATTTTCTAATGAAGTTTATTGGAACCCTTTGAAGGCTATAGAAGTGATTATGGGAAACAGTGTCCCAAAGGTGCTTTTTTTTTTCAAGAGGCCAACTGGACTTTCTGTTTTTTCTTTGAAGACGTTTCGCTTCTCATCCAAGTAGCTTCTTCAGCTCTGACTGGATGGTGGGGAATGGAAGGATTTATACTCCTTGCAGACAGCTGGTCATTTTCATTCTTTTAGTGAGTCATTGAGGCCACCTGGAGGCTTATCTGTGTCGTCCAGGTCTCCTCAATGACTCACTAAAAGAATGAAAATGACCAGCTGTCTGCAAGGAGTATAAATCCTTCCATTCCCCACCATCCAGTCAGAGCTGAAGAAGCTTCTTGGATGAAAAGTGAAACGTCTTCAAAGGAAAACCAAGAAAGTCCAGTTGGCCTCTTAAAAAAAAAAGCACCTTTGGGACAACCATGACCTGGATGACTGAGAACCTCCACAGACATGGGAAATGGTGCTTTACCACTTGCCGACACTCGTTTTTAAAATGTAGAAAAAGAAAAGAAAATCAGGGAAACCAGAAGCTCGTAGGCACCAAGGAAAGTGCTGCCAGCATATTGATAACTACAAGCACCACATAATGGTTTTTTCTCCGCTTACCTTCTTCAGTTTATCTAGAAATATCCTGCACAGAAATACCTCTGCCAAGGAAGGAGCTCTATCAAAGAGACAGACACCTACAGGTACCTCTTTTGAAACTCCTCTCCTATCGTATCCCTGCCATCTGTTGACTTAGTCAGGAAAAGAAAGAGTGAATTTAATTATCGCACTAATTAAATAACCTGCTCTTCCAGTCTTACGAACAAACCCGGCCAAAAAACGGGCGGGGTTTCCTCCTGCCATCTGAAAGTACCAACCTCAGTCAGATTCCAACACGTTTCATTTCATAGGCTTTTTCTGTAACAGTTTCCTCTTTCTGCTTTTTTCCTCTTGCTCATGAGTTGCTAGATGTGGGCGGGGACAGTACAGGACTTTGCTTTCAGAAGGGTTTAAAAGGAAGCTGCGACAAGAGTGTCCAAACAGTGAAGCCTCCTCTGAGTAAAGAGCAGAAAGAAAGAAGGGCTAAAAGAAAAAAGAAAAAAAAGGAAATAAAAGCCAGGAAGCAGCAACATCCCTCAAGTGAATTCCAAGGAGGCTACAAGTCAACCGAAACAGCTAAAAGAACTCTTTTTCATCTGCAAGAATCATCTACCACTGCTTCTTTCTTTGACTGGAGGCTGAATTTTTGAAGCAGTCTAAATTTAGGCAGCAGCACCCGTGAAATCAACCTGAGAAAGAAAGGGGAAAAAAAACAACAATCAGGGAGCTTCTATTTGTTGAAAGAGAATCAACTTTTCACCACGTCCACCGAAAGAATTGCTCTGCCTTTTTCTGAAGCCCAACCATCCACCATGAGCTCTGAGCAATTGGTACACGATGTGGAGAAAGGGAGCATAGTTGTCATCCGGGAACCCTCTCCGAAAAACAACCACTGGAAGTGTCTCAGCATCTGTTCCTTCTTGCTTCTGATTGGAGCCGTAACCGTCTTTGCCCTCTTGCAACTGGGCGCATTTGGGTCGTCCGAAAAGCAGGTTAGTAACATGAGATGGGTGAAGAGTGAGTGGCTATTAGAAAGCTTTCGATGGATGCTTGTCATGAAATGAGATGGGGTGAACTTGCCAAGCGGGTGATTCTCCGCTTTAGAATGAAGAAATGTTGGGTTAAAAATCTTCTGAATAAAAGAAGGAAAAAGCAAACAGCTCTATTTGGAGGAGGGTGAAAATTATGAGAAAGATTATGCTAATGCTACATTTTGCACTAAATTAACTCCCCCCCATATAAGTCTAACACTTATTTGAGATTTTAAAGAATAAATAATGGAAAGCTGATGGTAAACATTGTTGGCTTAAAATATTTCCAATAAAAGGAATTTAAAAGATGAGATAAATGATAGATAGATGATAGATAGATAGATAGATAGATAGATAGAGATAGATAGATAGATAGAGATAGATAGATAGATAGATAGATAGATGATAGATAGATAGATAGATAGATAGATAGATAGATAGATAAGAGATAGATAGATAGATAGATAGATAGATAGATAGATAGATAGATAGATAGATAGATAGATAGATAGATAGATAGATGGATGGATGGATGATAGGTAGATATTACTCTCCTCAAATACTTATTTTATGCAACAATTTATTGCTCAATCAACCACTTGTTGGAGGCATGTAGAATTTATCTGTAGAATAAGTGTTCGGCAGTCCTTCTGGAGGCCAAGTAGATCATCGGTACCCATGGGCCCATTTAATAAAGAATGCCTATCTCTAGTTTTCTATGTGTTTGCAGGGTTTTCTTCTGTTAATCTTACATTTCAAACGTGCTTATTTAATCGACATTTAGAACTGCCATTTTTTTAAAACAATGAATACAATAATTGCATTAATAATAGTAGTTACTGTATCATTCTTATTAATTTCTTTTCCCCATTTCTTTTCCAGGACTCTAAACTACAGGGAAATTCATTTTCTGGTAAGTTTCTAAGCAGTCTTATTTCCTTAGGAAAGTTTTTCCAATGCAGTAGTAAACTGTGTATCGTTTTCCAACCTGATGCTCCATAGATCTATTACTATCTTATATTCCTTCATTTCTACTCAGGTTGGATATTTAATGTACTGATTGGGAGTGGCCAGAATTGAGACATAGTCCACAACCAACATATATCTCTTGCTAAAAACTCAATGCTTAATAAGTATATGGATTTAGCATCTTCTCAATTCTTGAGGAAGGCAGAAATGTCCCACTGAACTAATTGGAATAATATTTGCTTGTCATGGACAGTTGGAATATATCAATATATCAATTCTCTAGCCAGCTATAAAATACACAGCATCTCGCTCTGATGAAAATGATTGATTTTGATGCATTATCTGACTCTGTCTTCTTCTTTCATTTTTATAGATCATTTGCCGGCCACAATGAAAGTGCAAGCCTTGAGGTCTGGAAAACCAGCTGCCCACGCTGTTGGTGAGGAGATATTTTAAATTGCTTGAAAGCGGGGTGGCTGGAGACAGGCTTCAGATGGGCCTCTCAGATTCCGATGGGCTCCATGTGCTGCTTTTCTGACTTGATGAAAATAAAACGCTTGGAAAGAACAAGCATCTGTGACATTTTGCAAAGAGGCAGACTTTTGAGATATGGGGCCATTTCAGTAACTGTGAGCTCCCGGCACACTTGCAATTGACTGTGCTCAACAAGAAGCTGTTGGATGAAACCCACACCTTAAGATGAAGGAAAGGGGGAAGTTTGTACACTAATGAATTTGGACTTGCCTTAATTTGGCTATGATTCTCTCCAATCATCTTAGGCTTCTTATTTATTATGTTATGTGCTTAAGATGAGAGAGAATGGTCAGCGGAAAGTCATCCAATGAGTTTCAGTGGATAGGACATTTAGCACAGAAAGCTTTTACTTCAGAAAACCTTGCAAACCCCTGTTGAAGTTGTGCAATACAGCCTTTCTCCTATAGGAATAGCGATCAGATTTCAAATTGCCTGAAGGCTTCCCAAAGCAGGACCTGGCTTTGTGCCCTTAAGCCCACCAAGGCATCAAAGAGATCCCAGGTCCACTAAAACTCGGAGAAGCTTTCCCCAACTTGGTATCCTCCAGATGTTTCATGCTACGGCTCCCACAAACTCATGGCCCACCTTAAAAGCCACAGGATGGTGAAATCTGCAGTCGAGCACACCTGGAAGGCACCTGAGGGAAATTGTGCCTTCAAAACAGATTCAGGTAGTTCTCAGGACCACAACTGAGACCAAGATTTCTGTGGCTACAAGCGAGTCAGTCGTTAAATGAGTTTTGCCCCCATTTTACGACCTTTCTTGCCAGAGTTGTTAAGTCGATCACTGCAGTTCTTAAGTTAGTAACACGGTTGTAAAGCGAATCTGGCTTCCCCGTTGACTTCGCTTGTCAGAAGGTCACCAAAGGGGATCCCATGATCCCAGGACACTGCAAGCATCATTAAATATGCCAAGCATCTGAATTTGGATCGCAGGTCCATGGGGATGCTGCATCGGTCGTAAGTGTGAAAAACGCTCGTGTGTAACTTTTTTCCAGTGCCGTTGTAACTTCGAAGGGTCACTAAACAAACTGTTATAAGTCGGGGACCATTTATTTGTACAGTACAAGGAATTCATTCTTCTTTAAGTTGACCAGTCCTCCTTCTTAACACTGATTTCCTTTTACTTCACAGCTTCTTCCCACAATTCACAACAACTGCAGTGGACTACAGATGTGATTCCTGCCATCCTGGAGAATGGCATGCAGCTGGATAAGAACGAAAACTCCCTTATTGTGCCTTCTGATGGATTGTACTTCGTCTACTCTCAGCTTTTGTTCCACAAAGACAACTGCAGGAAGCCTCTTCTGCTCACCCACAACATCACCTGCTGGTCCTCAGTGTTCAACTCCGAGGTAGAACTGCTAAAATCCATCAAATCTGTCTGTGAAGAGGTCTCCAGCAATAAAAAACTGTGGTTTGAATCGATTTATCAAGGGGCCGTCTTCAGCCTGAAAAAAGGGGACCGCTTGCTGTCCAAAACAAATCACCCTGAACATCTGGACTTCACTCATTCAACGCAGATTTATTTTGGGGTCATTGCTATGTAAGAAAAGACTTTACGATGCCTAATGACAACTTCATGTTGTCATTCATGTACTTCATGTATCTTCGTTGGGTGGGTTTTTTTTCCGGCTTACAGAGAGGTCAACAAAACCTATACGTAGGCAGACAGTATTAGCATCCTTAGTGTGAGTCTTTTTTAAACTGTCTAAACTTTTTTATTTATTAATATTTATTTATTGAGCTTCTCCTATAATCTTGAAACTTCGCCTTTTTCCCCCTGTGTAGGAGATCCTTGCAAAAAGATACCACACTTTTGCAGGCAATGAATGCATACACGTGTAGCAATTTAGTTGTGATTCCCCGTTACGTGGGTTCATGTCGATGAACCTGTATTTGGGGCACTGTAAAATGCTTGTGTGGCTATCTTCAAACAGAATTTCCATTCCTTTGTCCCCCAGTCTAGGTTAAGATTTGAATAGTTACATGTATGTATATATATATACTATGTATATTTGATATCATTTGACTGTGTTGATTTAATCATGTATATTACATGAGTTATCCTGAATTTTGGGGAAAGGATAATACTAGGCTATGAATCCTGGTTTTCCCTACCCCCCAGCTAACAGTACAGTCCTATCCAAGTTTATTTGGAAACTTCTCTCTTGGATTGTACTGCTTCAGTCTGATGTCGGAAAGTCTGACATTTTTGGTATTTCATTGGCACCATGTAGGTTTTTGGCAGAAATGCCTTACGGTACTGTACATGTGGCCATGAAAAAAATGTTTTTTTTTAAAAATATAAGTATTACAAATATATTTTTATTAGAAAATTTATTTATTTATTTATGTATTTATTTATTTGTCTATTTATTCTGTTCCGAATCTCTGCTCAGCAGAGGGTGAAAACATATATTGCTAAGATAAAATATACTTTGGTTTCACTCTGTATTTAAATTCAGGCCAAACAATAAAATGAAATTTTGTAATGGAACGTATCCGTTCAATGAGTTGTTCTGTTCGGTTTGATTTTAGTCCTGAGTGATAATAACTTCAAGCTGAAGTCCAGGAATACATCTTTAGCATCCCAGAAATGGATCAAAGAAATATTGTAAGGATAATAAGGCACAATCAAGCATAAGCACTTCTTGAATATAACAGTATTGTTGAGGGATGAACAGATGGACTCAATTTAGCCTCGCAACAATAATAGCTGGTTTCCATTGGCCCTATTGGGTATCCTGCCCCTGTCTTGCTTGCCCCTTCCCATTCCTCAAATGATACTTATACATACTAAGCAAGCTCAGCTTCTCCTTCCAAAGTAAAGATAAAGATTTCCTCTGTCCACTCATGTCCAACTCTAGAAGTTGGTGGTCATCCCCATTTCTTAGCCGAGGGAGCCAGCATTGTCTGAGAATGTTTCTTTCCATGATCATGTGGCCAGCATGACTGTACGCTGAGGCATATAGAACGCTGTTACCTTCCCAGTGAAGTGGTACCTGTTTATCTACTAGCATTTGCATGGTTTCGAGCTGCTAGGTGGGCAGGAGTTGGAGCAAGGAACGGCAGTTTACCCCGTCACGTGGTGCTCGGGTCTTAAACCCGGGCTGCCAGCTGACAAGCCATTGTGCTTTCAAAATATTACCAACCTATTCCATTGCAGTGCACCCCAAGATAACTCACCAAATAAATAAACATGGCTGCAAATAACATACCAGTGACCAGACTAACCGTTGTTGCAATAACTCCTTCTCCCCTCCAAAATTCCAAAGATACTAACATAGCTATCCCAAAGGTGATTTTTCAGGAGGCAACTGGACTTTCTTGTTTTTTCTTTGAAGGATTTATATTCCATTCCCCGTTCTCCTGTCAGAGCTGAAGAAGCTTCTTGGATGAGAAGCAAAACGTCTGCCAACAAAAAACAACAACAAGGAAGTCCAGTTGCCTCCTGAAAAAGCACCATTGCGACAACCATGACCTCGATGACTGAGAATCTCTACAGACTAACATAGCTAGTCTTCAATAACAACGCAGGACCCTGTAAGACCTTTGAGGCTGCAGAGATACATGCAACTCTAATTTACAAAAGGCTCTCAGATGGGCCCTCAGTGGATTCAAAACCATAATTTCAAGACATGACTCAAAGAAGCCAGGATATGATGAAATGTCACCTAGCCAAGTCTCTTATCTGGTCGACTCAGTTAGGAGGCCTACTTAATTTTTCAGAGCAGTTCTTTTCTATATCTTTTTTTTGGCAGGACATCTTTACAGGAAAACTCAAGCAACTTGCTTTCTGCTACATGACTCTGAATCTCTACAACAGCGTTTCTCAACCTTCACAACTTGAAGATGTATAAACTTCAACTCCCAGAATTTTCCAACTAGTATGCTGCAGTGGTGGGTTGCTGCCGGTTCGGACTGGTTCTTTAGTACCGGTAGCAGAAATTTACCGCCTCTCGCAGAACCGGCAGCGATGACCGGCGGTCCACACTCCCAAACCGGTCCTCCGGTCACCGCGGCTTGCAAAAAAACCCTCTGCGCATGTGCAAAGGCTTCTGCGCATGCGCAGAGGGTCATTTCTGGGTCTTTTGCGTGATGTGACGGGGGCGTGCGAGCGAGCGAAGCAAGGGCACATGCGCAAAACACGCACTTCCGTCGCGATATGAACCGGTAGGGAAGGTAAGTGGAACCCACCCCTGGTATGCTGGCTGGAAAATTCTGGAAGTTGAACTCCACAGAAGTTGAAGTCTACAGATGTTGAGAATTCTGGAAGTCGAAGTCCATAGCTGTCAAAGCAGTGGTGAAATCCAAATTTTTTTACTACCGGTTCTGTGGACGTGGCTTGGTGGGCGTGGTGTGGTTTGGTGGACGTGGCTTGGTGGACGTGGCAGGGGAAGGATACTGCAAAATCCCCATTCCCTCCCCACTCCTGGGGGAAGGATATTGCAAAATCTCCATTCCCACCCCACTCCAGGGGAAGGATACTGCAAAATCCCCATTCCCTCCCCACTCCTGGGGGAAGGATACTGCAAAATCCCCATTCCCTCCCCACTCCTGGGCCAGCCAGAAGTGGTATTTGCCGGTTCTCCGAACTACTCAAAATTTCTGCTACCGGTTCTC
>QLTV01003909.1:199041-209564 GCA_003457575.1 Thermophis baileyi | reverse complement strand
CTGTCTGTCTGTCTGTCTGTCTGTCTGTCTCTCTCTCTCTCTCTCTCTCTCTCTCTCTCCCCGTGTGTGTTTGTGTGTGTGTGTGTGTGTGTGTCTGTCTCTGTCTGTCTCTGTCTGTCTGTCTGTCTGCCTGTTTCTGTCTGCCTGTCTGCCTGTTTCTCTCTCTCTCTCTCTGTGTCTCTCTCTGTCTCTGTCTGTCTGTGTGTCTGCCTGTTTCTGTCTGTCTGTCTGTCTCTCTGTCTCTCTCTCTCTCTCTCTTTCCCCCTCCTTTGAGTGACTTAATGAAAATCAAAAATCAGAACCTAAAAGCCAAAAAGATTTTGAACCTGAACTTGAAGGAATCTTTCTGTTCAAAATTCATCTTCCTGCTTCTGGAGGGCAGAAGCAGATGCGATTATTCAAGGTCAAGATATCTGCACTTTTTCTTTTCAGGCAAAAGTTGCAAAGTAAAAAGGCACAACTTAGGGGAAACGGCATTTCTCAAAGAAATCTTTGTTCATACATTATCCTTTTTTAAGGGAACATGCAAATATCGGCATTTTACCAGATGGGGGTCAGCTATAGCGACCTCTAACAGCCATTAACAGAATACTATAGGAGTCCTCGACATACGACCACAATTGAGCCCAAAATTTCCAATGCTAAGTGAGACAGTTGTTAAGTGAGTCTTGCCCCATTTTACATCCTTTCTTGCCACAGTTGTTAAGTGAATCACTGCAGTTGTTAAGTTAGTGACACGGTTGTCAAGTGAATCTGGCTTCCCCCATTGACTTTGCTTATCAGAAGGTCACAAAAGGGGATCACGTGACCCCGGGACACTGCAACCATCATAAATATGAGCCAGTTGCCAAGAATTTTGACCATGTGACCATGGGGATGCTGCAATGGATGTAAGTGGGAAAAAATGGTCATAAGTCACTTTTTTTCAGTGCCGTTGTAACTTTGAACGGTCACTAAACAAATGGTTGTAAGTCAAGGACTACATGTATACAGAATCTAAGTACAGGTAGTCCTCGACTTACAACAGTTTATTTAGTGACCGTTCAAAGTTTCAACGGCACTGAAAAAAGTGACTTACGACCATTTTTCACACATATGACCGTTGTAGCATCCCCATGGTTATGTGACTTACATTCAGATGCTTGAAAGTTGATTCACATTTATGACGGTCGCAGTGTCCTGGAGTCACGTGATCCCCTTTTGTGACCTTCTGATGAACAAAGTCAATGAGGAAACCAGATTCACTTAACAACTATGTTACTAATATAAGAACTGCAGTGGTTCACTTAACAAACGTGGCAAGGAAAGTCATAAAATAGGGCAAAACTCACTTAACCAAGTTCTCACTTAACAACATACATTTTGGGCTCAATTGTGGTCGTAAGCTGTGGACTACCTGTATCTTCCTTCCATCCAGTTCTGTGATGTGATCAACACGAAAATTCATTTTGTTTGTTCGAAGGAAGACAGGATAGGATTAGAGACGTTAGTTGCTGACCAGAAATTAACTTTTATTGGTCATCAAAAGTGAACTTTTAGTAGTAGCAATTATATCAAACAAAGGGTATCCCGTTGAAGAAGGAATGCAGGAATTAAAGTACAGGAAATCCTCAAGTTATGACCGTAATGGAGCCTGCCCCATTACGGTCATAATTTGTGGCTGTCGTAAAACATGTTGATCATATGACCCACCCAATTTTATGACCTTTTTTTGAGGCGGTTGTTCAGCGAATCTGCAGTTATTAAACAAAACACCACTGTTGTTCAGCAAACCAACAGGCACGGTTTTCCTGAAAAACAGGAATAGATGGTGGTTTTCAGCAAAACCGTCGTAAAATGCAGTCATGTGATGCTGCAAATGGCCATAAATGCGCCCTGGTTGCCAAGCAACTTCTAAAGTGTGGTCACATGACTGCAAGAAAGGGGAGGAGCCCAACCATTGGAATTTTGAACCCAGGTCATAAGTATCCCCCAGAGAGGTCCATCAGAATTTTGAACGGTCAGTAAACGGCCGGCCATAAGTCAAGGACTCCTTGTAATACATTTCAGGATTCTTGTTGTTGTTGTTGTTTTGTTAAATCATTCCATCCAATATCCAACTTGTTTTGCAGGCAGCACACATTGGAAGAAAAAATATTTATGTTGTAGGCAGGGGTGGGTTCTAACTTACCTTGCTGCCGGTTCATTTCCTCACGCGCCGCGCGGGCGCGCCGCGCGTGCATGTACACATGCGCACTGCTAAAAACCCAGCTTCCATGCATGCGCAGAAGTAAAAAACAAGATGGCGGCGCCTATGGCGCCGCCGAGAGAGCCGGTTCGGGGGCGTGTCCAGCCGGCCATCGCTGCCGGTTCGGCGAGCGGGGGGAAATTCCCGCTACCGGTTCTATAGAGCCGGTCCGAACCGGCAGGAACCCACCTCTGCGTTGTAGGATCCAATCTGGGTCGGTCACCCAGACCAGAGGTTTTATCTTCTGAGCTTTTGGACTCGTGCTGGAGCCCATCTTCAGGGAACTTCTCTCTAGCAGAGTGACTGATTGTTTTGAGAAAGTGAAAAACTTTTACTTTTAATTAGGTGAAAACCGCGGGAATAGTCAGAGTCAGTTTAATGTCAGGGTTCCAAGTAACATACCCATAGCAAACAAAACTCTGAGGCAGGTAGATTCCTCGAAGAATAAGTTGATTAGATATGTCATATTGGCACAGGCTGGTGAAAACCGACTCTGACTATTCCCGCGGTTTTCACCTAATTAAAAGTAAAAGTTTTTCACTTTCTCAAAACAATCAATCACATGGTCCAATCAGGATACTGTCCGGGTTGCTAGGTGACTCCAGTCCCCCTCCTTCCGAACACCTGCAGGAATGTCCTTGGTTCCCAAGAGAAAGTATTTTGTTTTGACTACAGCACCCCAACTATCTCTATTCCTCCCCTCCCTGTCCCTCTTCCCCAGTGTGTCAGCGCTGAAGTCTCAAAATGGCCTCAGCCAGGCCAGCTTCAGGGTTGACAATATGTGCTTTGGGCTGTTGTATGTGTGGTATTTATATGGTGCCTGTTGTGTGTGGTTTCTTAGTTGTTGATGGAGCCAATGACTGGCTATTAACTGCCTAGCCCTGACCTTCTAAGTACTTGATAAGCTGGTGGTAATTCAGCATGCCTGTTGACAGAGGAGGGGCCCATTTCCCAGGCTTCAATCACTTCCCTGGCTGTTTTTGTGCCTGCTCGTCCAACAATCTTAGTAACTGCAAAGTTGAATGTGTGTCCTTATTCATCGCAGTGTGAAGCTACCAATGAGTTTGGGTCTCCTCATCTGACCGCTCGCTTGTATTCTTGCCATCTGGTGCGTAGCTTTCTCCCCGTCTGTCCTACGTAGTCACAGGGGTAATCCATGCAGGGGATTCAGTAAGTTACATTGGATTTATTTATGTTTGTCTGCCATTTTCCTTCAATGGTGCATTTCTGCATGCAATTTGCCTAAATTGCACACTTCCAATACACATTTTCCCCCAAAGACTTGCAGTCTTGTATGTTAATTGTGAGAACAACTTTGAGAAAATAGAATTAGGGCAGAATTCAATGACCGGATAGTAATTCAAACAATATGAAATGTTTGCTTAGAAACATGAATCTATGTGTCAGGGGAAAAAAACCCAATTATACAGGTCAGCCTAAAACAATTAAAGTTAAGTCCTAGAGAATTATTTTGGATAGATGGGGGGAAAAACCACCTTTGGGACAACCATGGCCTGAATGACCGAGAATCGCCATCGATCAAAACCAGGGGTGTCAAACTCGATTTCATTGAGAGCCGCATCAGGGTTGTACTTGACTTCAGGGGGCCAGGGTGGGCATGGCCAGGATGGGCATGGCCAGCTCAACATTACTCATGTTGGGGTGCCTGTGGTGGCCCGAGTGCTCTGCCAGCAAAAATGGGCTCCTGAGCTCCGTTTTTGGCTGCGACGGCCTCCTGCAACCCTCTGCCAGCGAAAACAAGCTCCGTTTTCTCTGGCAGAGGCATCGCGGGCCAGTCCTTCACTGTTTCCAGGGCAGCCCCACGGGCCGGATCTAAGCAACCCGCGGGCCGGATCTGGCCCCCAGGCCTTGAGTTTGACACCCCGGATCAATACTATCATTTCTACCTGCAAATAACCCAAACTCTTTTTTTGAATATGGGTTGTTTGCAGGTAGAAAATATAATTTTTCAAATTATTTGTCTGTGCATTTTATAAACCAAATTCAGAAATTAAGAAGGATGGGCAATCTGGAAGAATGCACGAAACACGCCCCCCCCCCTCCTCTTCATCCACTCCATAGATCATCGTTTCCTTGAGAGCTGATTCAAGGCTCTTGAATTTAATCAACAGCCTCTCCTATATTTATCTCAATTAAGGAGAAAAATATCTGTCACAGCCCAAGAAGAAATGTGGAAATGTTAAACCTATCCCTCCCCCCCCCCCCCTCAGTTCCTTAAGAAAAGAGGTTGTTATTAACAAATGCTTTTGTGTGCCTTCCATAATATATCACAAGCAAATTAGGATCCAAATTAATGGTGTGTGGCAGAAGCTAAAAATCACCCGGATTTTATTACGTTCTATAGTAAAAAGAGTCTAACTGCTGGAGCAGAATGATTTTATTGCCTTGGGTACTCCGTTCATGAAATCTTATCAGACAGAAACAGACTGAACATAAAGGCAAATGGAGTAATATTACGAAGTACACCTCAGAGCAATATTTCTCACCCTTGGCAACTTGAAGAGGGTGGACTTCAACTCCCAGAATTCTCCAGCCAGCCATGGAATAGTATAGGGCAGGGGTGTCAAACTCGATTTCATTGAGGGCCGCATCAGGGTTGGGTTTGACCTGGGGGGAGGCCAGGGGGAGCGTGGCCAGGGTAGGCGTGGCCAGCTCGACGTCACTCGGGTCAGGGGTGCCTGTGGCAGCCCGAGCGCTCTGCCAGAGAAAACAGGCTTCCGAGCTCTGTTTTCATCTGCGACGGCCTCCTGCAACCCTCTGCCAGCGAAAACGGAGCTCGGGAGGGTCCCAAGCTCCATTTTCACTAGCAGAGGCACTGCGGGCCAGTCCTTTGCTGTTTCCAAGGCAGCCCCTCTGGCCCGATCTAAGCACCCCGTGGGCCAAATCCGACTCCCGGGCCTTGAGTTTAACACCCCTGGTATAGGGTCTCCCAGTAGTGGGTTATAAAACTCATTGCTACCGGTTCGCATGCGTGCTCGTGCGCGACGCTTCTGCGCATGCGTAGAAGCGTCCCGGGCGGGTAGGCTGAGCGTCCCGGGCGGGTGGGCGGAGCCTCCCACCGCCGCCGCTACCGGTTCACAGAACAGGGCCGAACCGGGAGCAACCCACTGCTGGGGTCTCCTGCTTGAGGAGGGGGTTGGACCAGAAGACCTCCAAAGTCCATTCCAACTCTGTTATGCTGTTATTCTGATGGGCTAAACTAACAGAATCCTGCCAATTTACCTGTGTTTTCCCTTCTCTCCGAGACCCCAAATCTTTGCCACTCAGATAGTAGTTTTAACACCAGAGCATTTCCAATCACACACTCATCTTGGCCCTAAAGTGTAACCTTAGTAATACCGTGTATTAGAGGCCACCTTTCCTTATGGATATAGATCACAGAATCATAGGGCTGAAAAGGACCCCGGAGGTCGTCTAGTAGTCCAACCCCCTGCTGAAGGCAGGACCTTTCTCCTGCCTTGAGATCCTTATGGATAAAGATCTTCTCTTGAGTTTTGAATTACAACTTTTGTCCAATGTGTTCTTCACAATCAGGAGGCTGTGAGTTCGATCCTAGGTTGAGGCAGATATTTCTCTCTCTGGGCACACTGAGAATATATCTGCTGAACAAAACTCCGTTTTGGCGACAGGAAGGGCATCCGGCCATTAAAACACTCTGCTAGCTCCATTCAGTTGCCCAGACTCCACCCGGCAAGGGATTATGGGGTCGTTAAATGAAGATGATAATGATTTGTTTGGAACACTTTAAAAGTCCCAAGTTCTCCAGTTTCCCATCCCTTATCAGCTCTTGCACTGGATCCTCAATTTATCTTCATCTGCGTGTCGTTAAGAGTTTTGCAGCAATGCTGAGAAATTATACAAAGCCATTCAAGGCTTGGAATATGCAGATAATTTTTTTTTTCTGGCAGAAAGGAAGAGGGATTAGCATTTAAGTTAAAGTGTTTTTAATAATACTCAGTAGCACATTTAATTTACAGTAAACTTCCGTGAGTAATTATTTTGTTTTAAAGCCATGAAGCTAATTAAAGAACACACATTAGAAACTGATGGCAGCGAACAAAGGTAGGGAGGTGTTAATTTCCTCACCAATTTAGCATGCATTTTCCATTCCATTATCACAAAACAAACTCCCGCCCCCAAATCCTCAGAAAATAATCTCGTAATGCTCCTTAAAAGCATCCACCAGCATTGGGAGTGGGGGGAGAAGAGTTAGCTGACATGGTGATATCTTTCCCATTGGATGAGAATATTCTCCTTATTTTTGTCTAGGAATTGGCAGAAATTTGGAGGTGTGTTTATTTGTGTCAGAAGCATCACAATTAAAATAAGGTATACTGTATGTTGGAAGGAATATGCAGGTCCAGATCCAAGCTGGGAGAAAGGCACTGGAGACAAAATGGAGGCTGGAGGCTGATTGGAAAGAGGGCCCATTTATGGATGAAGCAGAACCACCACGCATGGGTGATTCTGGGCAGCTGATCACCTGGAGTTGAGAGTGGGGGGTATTTATACCTTCTCTTGGGCTTTGAACTTGAGCTTCCTGTTCCTGTGCAAGAAGATGTAGGAGCCGAGGTGGCACAGTGGTTAGAGTGCAGCACTGCAGGCTACTTCAAGCTGACTGCTAGCTGAAGTTCGGCGGTTCAAATCTCACCGGCTCAAGGTTGACTCAGCCTTCCATTCTTCCGAGGTGGGTAAAATGAGGACCCAGATTGTTGGGGGCAATATGCTGAATCTGTAAACTGCTTAGAGAGGGCTGTAAAGCACTATGAAGCGGTATATAAGTCTAAGTGCTATTGCTATTGCTATTCTATTTATTTATTTATTTATTTATTTTATAAAATTTATATGCCGCCCAACTCCCGAAGGACTATTGGCTATTGTCAGACTCCCATGGGGCCATGTAGGGTTCATGTTTGTCTGAGCTAAGTTTGGTTGAAGTTTGCTGGGGAGGGTGTGTGCAACTGAGATGATGCAATGAAGGGGCTTGTGTTCTGAAAGGGTGTTGGGCAATTCCTATTATGGCCTAATGGCTTTGTCCTGTGTTTGGATCTTGAGTGAGGGCTATTTGCTTATGAATAGAGCTATCTATCTCTTTATCTCTTAAGTGCTGACATCTGCTGAGGGCTATTAAGAAAAGGTGGGGGCTGTTTTCTGTCACCAAGAGCATATTTCTCCCTTTAGGGAAATATAATATTCTGCCTTTTTAATATTTCCTAAAATATTTCATTCTTCTAGGAGAGGGGTGGGTGCTAACTTTCTACGTATACGACATAAAATTTAAAATATAAAATGCAACTTTAAAATATGTGCAAGTTAAACAGATCTCAGCCATAAACAATAACAATATTAATTGCATTCTGTCACGCTGCAATGAAGTCCTCAAATGCGCACTGATCTGTGTGCATGTGTGTTGTTGCCTGCATGTCACCACAATCGCAAAGGGCAGAAGCCATCCGATAGCTCCATTTGTTCAGGTTGTAGCTCTGGATTTTGGAAGTGATCTGAAATGGTTCTGGATGTGGGATGGATTCTGTTCAAACTCATCTGAGACTAGATACGCAACAGTGGCAAAAGCACTAGAGATATTATTGGAAGAAAATCGTGGTTTGCTCCAAACCGGGTTTGAAAGAACACAGGACGGTTGCTTGAAGCAGAGAAATTTAGTTCGCAGTTGTAGGAAGTTAGCACCCACCCCCCTCTCCTAGAAGAATGAAATATTTTGAGAAATATTAAAAAGGCAGAATATTATATTTCCCTGGATGAGAAATGGAGAAATGTGTTTTTTAGAAGGAGAAAACAGCCCCCACCTTTTCTTAATAGCCCACAGCAGTTGTCAGCACTTAAGAGATAAAGAGATAGATAGCTCTATTCATAAGCAAATACCCTCACCCAAGATCCAACACAGGAAAAAGCCATTAAGCCACAATAGGAATTGCCCAACACCCTTTCAGAACACAAGCCCCTTCATTCCATCATCTCAGCAGTCCAAACTTCAACCAAACCTAGCTCAGACAAACACCTAGGATTTTTACTTTGCCTATAGAGCCAGCTGTGACCCCTACATAACCCCTACATGGCCCCATGGGAGTCTGACAACAGCCAATAGAATACATGTTCTTGCACAGGAACAGGAAGCTCAAGTGCAAAGCCCAAGAGAAGGTATAAAGACCCCTCACTCTCAACTCCATGTGGTCAGCTGCCCAGGACCTCAAACCCATGTGGTTCTGCTTCATCATTAAACCATCTTTCCAATCAGCCTCCATGTTTCCAGTGTCTTCCTCCCGGCTTGGAACTGAACCAGATGGATATTTCTTCCCACACAATACAACAAAAATGCTTCATCAGCTGTTTGTCAAAATAAACTTCACTTCTGCTCTCAAGCAATTTGCCCTGTGTGTTTTTTAGACCCGTCAGGATTCGAAGCTAGAACTTTATTTTAACAATATAAAGTCCCTCTATCGTTCTTTGAAAGCATGCAAAAAGAGTCCCCCTTGAGGAATTCTTGGAGAGTGCAATTAGCCAGCCAGCCAAAAGGGGGGCGCTCAGTGGCTTGGCACCCTGCTGAGCTTGTGTTTTTTCTATTTCAAATCAGGATGATGACCTTGGGAATGAGGAAATCTCTGGAGGAAGGGGAAAGTCTATGACATCCCAAAGAGAATACCCCCATACCCCAATCAAGGAATTCAGACAAACCAACCAACCACAGCCTAATCAAGGAAACACCAAGAACACTCTCACAAGCACTGGCAGAGCAAGTCACTAATATATAGATAGAGAGCAAACCCCAGTGGTGGGATTCAGCCAGTTCGCACCACTTCGTGAGAACTGGTTGTTAACTTTCTGAGCAGTTTGGTGAACTGGTTGTTGGAAGAAATCATTACGGCAGAGAACCGGTTGTTAAATTATTTGAATCCCACCACTGGCAAACCCCATTCTCTTTCTAGCACTGATGACGTTACCTAGCTGGGTAATGAAACGTCTGCAAGTAAACAACCAAGCTCAGAGAGCACCAAGGACCCCACAGTTCTCCTCCTCCCTCCTCCTCCTCCTCTTCTTCCTCCTCCAACCCCACTCTCTTCTAGTACTGATGACGTTACCTAGCTGGGTAATGAAATGTCTGCAAGTAAACAACCAAGCTCAGAGAGCACCAAGGACCCCACAGTTCTCCTCCTCCCTCCTCCTCCTCCTCTTCTTCCTCCTCCAACCCCACTCTCTTCTAGTACTGATGATGTTACCTAGTTGGGTAATGAAACGTCTGCAAGAAAACAACCAAGCTCAGAGAGCACCAAGGACTCCCACATTTTATTTTTATTCAATCATACAATTTATCTGTCATCTCAGTTGTCACAGGCTCTGGGCAGTTTACAGATAGTAAAATAGCGGTTTAAAAATCCCTTACAGTTTAAAACTTCGGTGACAATGTTATGACAACTAATATCAATAGAAATATGCCCACCGATGCAAATGTCTAAATATAAATTATGTTTCTCAATGGATTGTGGGTAGAAAAGAGCAAATGGAAAATTAGTTCTTTGCAACCAAAGAGGTAAAGCATATTTGATCTTCCATCAGGTGCCCGGGGTTTTTTATTATTATTATTATTATTATTTAGACCTTTTTTATCCCGGTACATTAACCCTTGGCCTTTTTCCTACAACATACTTAACCCAGTCATCCATTAATGGAACAAACACCTGAGATCTTGGCAACAGACACATTAACTGGGTCACCAATTGCTATTTGGAGTGCACACAGAATCTTTACCCCTGGTCTCTAATTGCCTATTATCCCATAATGAAATGTAAGTACCAGTATTTATAAACCATGTTGGGGAGTGCATTTATGAGTCCTGGTTGTGTGTTTGTGTATGAATTTTGGATGGAGGAATGATCAATTCTACCTGGACGTCCTGCTGGTCTTCCTGTCCTTTAGACTAGCGGAAGAAAACACCCCAAAGTTATTTCCAACTTGGTGAGATGGTTTGGTACTCTAGATCAGGGGTGTCAAACTCGATTTGATTGAGGGTTGCATCAGCGGAGGTGGTATTTATTTATTTATTTATTTATTTATAGATTTCTATGCTGCCCAACTCCCGAGGGACTCTGGGCGGCTTACAGCAGAAACACAAAAAAAAACCCTTATTAAAATATAAAAAACGTATTAAAAAAATTCATTATACAAAAAAACAATTTAAAAACGACAACAACAATTAAAAAACCCATACACACCTTTTTTTTTTTTTTTTTCCTTATTTCTCCAGATTTTTATAGCTTGT